>JAUCMX010000007.1:26226398-26286398 GCA_033459395.1 Hemibagrus guttatus
GACACTGCGCTTTTTACCTGTTCATAATTACATTTAAGGATACAGAACGTCCTCCAGCCATTTTTCACGACAATGCCGTTTATCGAGTTGCGGTTTCTCAGTAACAAGCTGCATTGTTTTGTGTTTAATTAACTTCCAGAGAGTGAAGTACAGAAGAATAGTGACGTAATAAGCAGACGATAAACCTATTATTCGTTTTGAGGTTATAGATATTAAAGGTCATGGCATTATCAGACGTCTGAAAGAGTTTATCTAGGTTCAGTTAAGCTTCCTTCCTCTAAGAGGTATATTTTCAGGGCGGTTCTGATGCAAGCGTATAGCGATAAGAAGGTTCGACTTATACGTAGAGAGGATTTTAACACCTTGGGATATGCAAATTTAAAACCTGTGATTCAGTAAGCCATGCAAATTTATTTCTTGCGTCATCTGTGGACGATTTATTTATTTCACATGGATGGAGCTTACTTTCCCCTGAAAAGAGTTGGCTGATGTCACTTTGGGTTTTAACACCTACTTAAGAGAGTTTATTATTATTATTATTATTATTATTTAAATATACACCATTGTTCGAGGGAAACGTATTAAATCAGGTCTGGTAAATACTGATGGATGGAATTGGTGTGTGCTTAACAAATCAGTTTCATAGGAAAGGTGAAGTCCGTGTCCTTTTTCATGTTATGTGAGGGAAAGGGGAAGTGCAAACAAGCTGCCTATGTACACAGCTTAAAGAAAAAAGAAAACATTTGTCCAAACATGACACGGGAACATGGATTAGAGGCTGGAAACCTTGCAAAAGCTGACATTTTTAACCGGTTAGTCAGACAAGTAGGAGAAATCATCCGAAAGTCGATGCTGCTTAGGTTTACTTAGTCATTTTCCCTTCAGCCTGTTGGAGTCTGTATTTTCCCCACAGCCTTAAATGACGGGGTTAGTAAGGTAGTTAGCTCTGCCTGGGTACTGGGATCAGCTTTCTACGAGCTCTTCACCTATTTCAGCTCGGTAATATTTAGCTTAGACATGTCAAATCTCACCTTTAATACCGAATATCTTTATAATTTACCCGCGGCTGCTGTTCATGAGTTTACCCGTGTTATGGATTCACTCCCGGATTTCGACTGGCAGAGATTTGGTAAGATTTCTTTTTAAATGATTTATTGTTGTTGTCTGTTTTCAAATGGTTTACTTTTATATTCACACAAGGGGCGATATTTTATAACATGACCCCACGCAAACATTTGTGTAAGCTTGTTGAATTGTTTAGTCACTACGAGTCGGCTGACTTCCTTTAAGTTCAGTGAAAGTTATCCAGCCCAGGCTCGGTGTGTGTTTAAGCTAGCGTGATTAGCTGGCGAGTGCTTCGGAACATTTAGCCAGTTTAGCCGATTTATTCGTTCAAAATAAAGCATATCGTTTTCTTTAGAGAGCGACTGAACGTGTTGTGGTTGAATAAAACCGTGGCGAAAACGTCTTTAGCTAGGGCGGCTAGCTTAAACAAATATGTTTTTTTGTCAGTGATGTCAGCTAGTTTAGAGAATATTCGAGAAAACCTTACGTGTACAACCACAAAGGAGTCGGTTCACTCCACCGCGTCCCAAATGGCTCCATGCTGCTTATATAAGTGCACTAGGTGACCAGAGGTGACCCAGGTCTCTGAGAGGAAAATTCTACAGAATTCAGTGGTCATGGTGCTGAAAAAACGTCACATATTCTCCCTGGCCACTTTAATAGGAACACCCGTGTCCACGGGTCAGAATCAGATAAGAATCGCACAGATAAGAGGTCAGTTAATGTTCACATCGAATCAAGAAAGGAGGGGCAGTGGGACCACAGTGAGTTGGACCGTCGTGTTGGTGTCATATGGGCTTCAAAAACTGCTGGGATTCATTAGTGATGAATCAGCAGAAATGATGCAGTTCTGTCAGCAGAAACCCCTTGTTGATGAGAGAGATGTATACTCTAACCTGAATAACCACGCTTTACAACCCTGGTGAGCAGAAAAGAGCCTCAGGATGCGCAAACCTGACCTGCTACAGCTGTAGGAAGGCGCGCCACGTTCTGCTCCTTTCAGCCGGGAACAGATATCTGAGCCTACAGGTTTTTTCCCCCCTTTAACCTTCAGCTGTCAGGTTTTGGTGAAGCTGTGATGATTGTAGCCTCAGATTTCTGTTGTAGGCTGATAGCGGTGAAACCTGATGATGTCACTCGCAGTTGTGCACATGTTGGGCATCCTGAGATGCTTTTCACCACGGTTGTAGAGAGTGGGTATTTGTTTGTACACCCTACCTGTTCTAAGGTAAACCCCTGGAACTGTTGCGTCTCTGTTTTAAAACTACTTTTCCTACAGGATATAACAAAATCGTTATCAACCGACAATTATTTATTTACCGAGGCGGGGTATTTTTTATTGTTCATTTAGTAGTAGTAGTAGTGGCTCAGTGGTAGGTTTCTCGCCTATCATGCGGAAGGCCCAGGTTCGATTCCCAGCCAATGCCTCAACCCCAGCCACTGGATGCAGTGCCGGTCCCAAGCCCGGAAAAATGGGAGGGTTGCGTCAGGAAGGGCATCCGGTGTAAAACATTTGCCAAGTTGTTGTGCGGACCAGTTGGTCCGCTGTGGCGACCCCGAACAGGGAGCAGCCGAAAGCAACTTCTTCTTTAGTAGAAGATAAAATATGGTGCATGCAAAGCCCTTTAAAAAGAATCGGATGGGACTAATGTCCCGCAGAGACTACGGTAGTAATTACATTACTTCAAATTAAAACTAATCCAGTACGAATGCGGCGCAAGTCTGTAGCTAGCAAGCTCAAACGTGTCAAACCTCTTAATTACCCTTCTGTGGTTCATTCTTTCGATTGTGCTTTGAATCGCATGTGAGACATCATCTCAATAATCTCTCAAGGAAATTGTTGGGAGTCGTTGGGATCAGGTAGACGGAGTTAAAAAAGAAAATGTTGATGTTTTAAAGTGAGTCAGAGAGAGAGCGAGAGGGATGAAAAGGAATTGGTATTGCCAGAGTCATTCATTCATCATCAGTAAGTGCTATATCCCAGTCTGGGTCACGGTGGATCCGGAGTCTATCTTGGAAACGCTGGGCATGAGGCGGGAATATATCCTGGATGGACCCCAGCTTATTGGACGTTAGCATGGTTAGCTACACATGGTGCAGAAGAATGCCTTGTTGTCTCGAAGCTTTCCAGTTTCTTCTCCGCTTGAGTTACCATCTTGCTGGATGTTCACACTGTGTCCGTGCGGATTTTCTTCCACATCTCAATAACATTCCGGTCGGTGGATTGGCCATGCTAAAAAGCTTGTGTATAAATGTGTGTGTTCCCATTCGGTGTGTATTCCTGCCTCACACCCAGTGTTCCTGAGATCATCACATCCCTGATCAGGATAAAAGACATGCTGAAAATGAATGAATGAATCAATCGATGGATGAATGAATGCCTGTTTGTTCAGAGGTTAGAATTCCATATCTATCTGTCTGTCTGTCTGTCTGTCTATCTATAATATTTTTATGCTCTAGTTTGACGTTGATATAATTTAACTTGACATTCATATGAAAGGAAATCTCCTGACAAGTTGCTCCATATTACCACACAGCACCATTTTCCACTCACATAGAGACAGCACCATCTGTGAAACCGAGATATTGACTCACTTGAAGACAGATTGTGGTACCTATAAAAGTGTGTAACTTTCATTTATAGAAGCGTGCCTTATGCTGCATTAAAAATATACACTCTTCATTTCTTCCGCTTTTTCTTCTAGTTAATGAATCGCCCGTGTTCCTTATACATGGTCTTTAGTGTTCGTTACTGTATTAATGAGTTCTTCCCTTTACTGTTTGCATGAATCAATTCATATCATTTCACTGAGTCATTTAAGTCCCAGACCTCTCATGAAGCTGATTTTTTTTTTTTTTTTTTTTTTTTAACCCCTTGGCTCAAGTTAGTTTAGTCATGTTTAGACTGTCAAGAGTTTGTTTTTCAAAAGAAAAGAAAAAAGTCATGACTAAATCATTGCTTATTTTCCCCCCTGAGTGAGTGAGTGAGTGAGTGAGTGATTCATTATGATGATTTAGCGATGTTTCCTGAGCCAAGAAAGTGAATCTTTTCCCCTCCTTGTTGTTTATAACAATCCAGCTTCCCGAGTAATATGTGACCAGACAGAGCTTCGGCTTGTGGAGCAGAGCAGCAGGCGGACGGAAACACTAATGCACAAGTGGGGATGCAGGAACGGGACAGTCGGAGATCTCCTAACTATCCTGCAAGATCTGGAGCTGTTGAGACCTCGGGATATCATTCTTAAATGTGAGTAGGGCGGCGAATAGGTGTAGCGGGTAGCTTTGCCTCCATGCGGTTCCAGGGTTCCACTTTCCATCCAGATCTATTCCTTCAAGGATGATTAAAGAATTCTGTCTGTCTGTCTGTCTGTTCATCTATCCATCCATTCCTTCTGTCTGTCTGTTCATCTATCCATCCATTCCTTCTGTCTGTCTGTCCATCCATCCATCCATCCATCTGGCTATCTTGGTTATGCTCAGATGGCTCTTAGTGTGAATTTGTGTGTGTGTGTGTGTGACCCAGGTGTATTCTCACCTAACACTGAGTTTCCACCTCCAACAGCCTCAAAACCACAGCTAATGTCCTGTTTCTCTGGAAACTCTCTGTACTACACATAGGTTTCACTACGTCTCTGTATATAGTGCACATACACTCCTGAACAAAATCTTAAGACCAGGGAAAATATTACAAGTATTCACACTTCGCACTGGTGGATCGGAACCAGGTTGTAAGAACTGCTTCAAAGTGCCAAAAGAAGAAACAAGAACACAAAATAGAGAGTAGGCAATTTATTAAAAACTGCATTTAAACTCAAACAGGCTGGTCATCCGCTGATCAAAAGTTTAAGACCATAGCCTTTACAAGTTAAAATCTGTGCAAAAATATGGCTTTAATGTCCTTGTCCTTCAGACAGTCACACTGTCATGACCTCCTGATGGCAAACAAAAAGGCTTTCTGTTTTTGAACGTGGCAGGATTGTGGCGCTGCACAAGCAAGGGCTCTCGCAATGCGCCATTGCTGCCGAGATTGGACGCAGTAAGACGGTCATTTTAAATTTCTTAAAATATCCTGAGAGTTATAGGACAAAAAAATCAAGTGGTAGACCCAAAAAAATTTCACCTGTCTTTTCCACACACTCTGCCTCTTTTCCAGACTCCCTCTCTTTTAGACTCTGTCTCTCTTTTAGACTCCATCTCTTTTCCAGACTCCGCCTCTTTTCTAGACTCCGTCCCTTTTTCAGACTCCATGTCATTTTCAGACTCCGTTTCTTTTTCAGACTCTGCCTCTTTTCCACACACTCCGTCTCTCTTTCAGACTCCGTCTCTCTTTCAGACTCCGTCCCTTTTCCAGGCTCCCTGTCTTTTCCACACTGTCTCTCTTTCAGACTCTGTCTCTCTTTCAGACTCTCTCTTTTCCAGACTCCGCCTCTTTTTCAGACTCCGTTTCTTTTTCAGATTCTCTTTTTCATACTTTGTCTTTTTTTTCAGACTCTGCCTTTTTTCCAGACTCTGCCTCTTTTCCACACACTCTGTCTCTCTTTCAGACTCTCTCTCTTTCAGACTCTCTCTCTTTCAGACTCTGTCTCTCTTTCAGACTCTGTCTCTCTTTCAGACTCTGTCTCTCTTTCAGACTCTCTCTCTTTCAGACTCCGTCTCTCTTTCAGACTCTGTCTCTCTTTCAGACTCTCTCTCTTTCAGACTCTGTCTCTCTTTCAGACTCTCTCTCTTTCAGACTCCGTCTCTCTTTCAGACTCCGTCTCTCTTTCAGACTCCGTCCCATTTTCAGACTCCGTCCCATTTTCAGACTCCGTCCCATTTTCAGACTCCGTCCCTTTTTCAGACTCCGTCCCTTTTTCAGACTTCCTGTCTTTTCCACACTCTGTCTCTCTTTCAGACTGTCTCTCTTTCAGACTGTCTCTCTTTCAGACTCTGTCTCTCTTTCAGACTCTGTCTCTCTTTCAGACTCTGTCTCTCTTTTAGACTCTCTCTCTTTCAGACTCTGTCTCTCTTTCAGACTCTGTCTCTCTTTCAGACTCTGTCTCTCTTTCAGACTCTGCCTCTTTCCCAGACCCCGTGTCATTTTCAGACTCCATGTCATTTTCAGACTCCATGTCATTTTCAGACTCCGTTTCTTTTTCAGATTCTGTCTCTTTTTCATACTTTGTCTTTTTTTTCAGACTCTGCCTCTTTTCCACACACTCCGTCCCTTTTCCAGGCTCCCTGTCTTTTCCAGACTCCCTGTCTTTTCCAGGCTCCGTCCCTTTTCCAGGCTCCCTGTCTTTCAGACTCCGCCTTTTTTCCAGACTCCGCCTTTTTTCCAGACTCCGCCTTTTTTCCAGACTCCGCCTTTTTTCCAGACTCTGTCTCTTTTCCAGACTCTGTCTCTTTTCCAGACTCTGTCTCTTTTCCAGACTCTGTCCCTTTTTCAGACTCCGTCATTTTCAAACTCCGTTTCTTTTTCAGATTCTGTCTCTTTTTCATACTTTGTCTTTTTTTTCAGACTCTGCCTCTTTTCCACACACTCTCTCTCTCTTTCAGACTCTCTCTCTTTCAGACTCTCTCTCTTTCAGACTATGTCTCTCTTTCAGACTCTGCCTCTTTTCCAGACTCTGTCCCATTTTCAGACTCTGTCCCATTTTCAGACTCTGTCCCATTTTCAGACCCTGCCCCTTTCCCAGACCCCTTTTAGACTCTGTCTCTCTTTTAGACTCCATCTCTTTTCCAGACTCCGCCTCTTTTCCAGACTCCGTCCCTTTTTCAGACTCCATGTCATTTTCAGACTCCGTTTCTTTTTCAGACTCTGCCTCTTTTCCACACACTCCGTCTCTCTTTCAGACTCCGTCTCTCTTTCAGACTCCGTCCCTTTTCCAGGCTACCTGTCTTTTCCAGGCTCCCTGTCTTTTCCACACTGTCTCTCTTTCAGACTCTGTCTCTCTTTCAGACTCTGTCTCTCTTTCAGACTCTGCCTCTTTCCCAGACCCCGTGTCATTTTCAGACTCCATGTCATTTTCAGACTCCATGTCATTTTCAGACTCCGTTTCTTTTTCAGATTCTGTCTCTTTTTCATACTTTGTCTTTTTTTTCAGACTCTGCCTCTTTTCCACACACTCCGTCCCTTTTCCAGGCTCCGTCCCTTTTCCAGGCTCCCTGTCTTTTCCAGACTCCCTGTCTTTTCCAGGCTCCGTCCCTTTTCCAGGCTCCCTGTCTTTCAGACCCTGTCTCTCTTCCAGACTCCGCCTTTTTTCCAGACTCCGCCTTTTTTCCAGACTCCGCCTTTTTTCCAGACTCTGTCTCTTTTCCAGACTCTGTCTCTTTTCCAGACTCTGTCTCTTTTCCAGACTCTGTCCCTTTTTCAGACTCCGTCATTTTCAAACTCCGTTTCTTTTTCAGATTCTGTCTCTTTTTCATACTTTGTCTTTTTTTTCAGACTCTGCCTTTTTTTCAGACTCTGCCTCTTTTCCACACACTCTGTCTCTCTTTCAGACTCTCTCTCTTTCAGACTCTCTCTCTTTCAGACTATGTCTCTCTTTCAGACTCTGCCTCTTTTCCAGACTCTGCCTCTTTTCCAGACTCTGTCCCATTTTCAGACTCTGTCCCATTTTCAGACCCCGCCCCTTTCACAGACCCCGCCCCTTTCACAGACCCCGCCCCTTTCCCAGACCCCGTGTCATTTTCAGACTCTGTTTCATTTTCAGATTCTGTCTCTTTTTCAGACTCTGCCTCTTTTCCACACACTCTGTCTCTCTTTCAGACTCTGCCTCTCTTTCAGACTCTGTCTCTCTTTCAGACTCTGCCTCTTTTCCAGACTCCGTCCCATTTTCAGACTCTGTCCCATTTTCAGACTCCGTCATTTCCAGACCCTGCCTCTTTCCCAGACTCTGTTCCTTTTTCAGATTCTGTCTCTTTTTCATACTTTGTCTTTTTTTCCAGACTTTGCCTCTTTTCCACACTCTGCCTCTTTTCCACACATTTCTCTTCCAGACTCCCTGTCTTTCTTCCAGACTCTGCATTTTTTTCACACACTTTGCCTCTTTCAGACTCTCTCTCTTTCAGACTCCCTGTCTTTTCCAGACTCTGTCTCTTTTAGACTCTGTCTCTTTTAGACTCTGTCTCTTTTAGACTCTGTCTCTTTTAGACTCTGTCTCTTTTAGACTCTGTCTCTCTTTTAGACCCCGCCTCTTTTTACAGACCCTGCCTCTTTTTCACACTCTGCCTCTTTTCCAAGACTCTCTCTTTTCCACACTCTGCCTCTTTTTCAGACTCTGTTTCTTTTCCAGAATTTCCTGCACCAGTTGTGCAGTTTTAGACTAGTCGTGGACTACTTAAGCCATAAGACGAATAACAACTTTTTTTTTTTTTACATTAATCTTCTTAATAAAGCTCATACTGGTACCTTTTGCTTGTGCTTGCTCATTATTCTTGTCAATTCCCATGTCAGCTGTCATTAAAGTTAACATTTCCTTGCAGCAGATTTACCCTTAGGTCTTGGCACGTCTAAAATGAATGATTTTAATAAGAAAAAATTTATTATGTCTAACATAATCCAAGATGATCGTCGTTATGAAAACTGAATGGGGCAAATTGTTAGATGTACTTAATTGAGTTTTGTTACTTTATCTCATAAGTAATTTGTCTCATTGTTTTCCAGCGCTAAATACATCTCTCTCTCTCTCTCTGTCTGTACAGGGCGGCGTATTCCACAGCCAAGTCCCATTCCCACCTCCTCCAGCTCCCTGCCACCACAGAGCTTAATCCGCAACAGCTCGCCATCCTCATCCTTATACACCCCCATTAAAGACGCCACCCGGTCCCTTCCAATTATAGGTAACTATTTACTCCTCTACTTCAGAGCACTGGGCAGCAGCGATAACAGCAGTGATATAACAGAAAAGAGTATTTGCGTGTCATTTCTCATAATATCATTGCTTCCACTTATGTTATTAGAGCACTTTTAAAAAAAGAAAAAAAAAGAAAAAGAAAACTTTAAAACTCATCTGAGGCGGCTGATTCAGTTGTCATGTTTTGGATTGAATTTTTAAAAAATTGTTGTTTTTTTTTATTTTTTTTATTTTAATTTCTGAATTTTGTGTAAGTGTTTGTGTTAAATTATTTTTTGTCTACAAAAAATTGTTATATCACAAACTGTTCAAATTAGTAAAACAGTTGCATTAATTATTATTATTATTATTAATATAATATTACATTCTATTATTATTTATTATTATTATTATTATTATTATTATTATTATTATTTTTATTGTGTTATTTGGGTTTTTTTTTAAATAAAGTGTATGTATCACCTCTAAATCTTCTTCCAGTCTACTCTAATTTAATTTTTTTTCAATGAATATTTCACTTCATTGCAGTTAAAGTCATTATATAGCTGTATTTTGGCTGTTTGGCTTATTTTTCACGTAATTTAAAAACATAAGCTGATGCTCGCTGCCTAGTCTTGCCTTTATAATTTAACTTGCTTTATAATTGATAGTAAAAAAAAACCACCACCCTAGCACGTTTGAGACTGAAAAACACAACAAGCATAATGTTTTTGTGCATAAACAGTAGGTCATTTCCTGCAACCCCAATTTCCAACATGACTGATTTCCTCCATCATAATCCCACCTGTTTATTCAGTGCTGGAGTTGTGTTTTTTTTTTTATAGCCTGCTGCATTGTTCTGGTTTTGTCTGTGTCCTTAGATAGCAAGCTGCACTCCAAACCTGGACCTTCACCCCCGGATCTGAACAGTACATGTCTATGTATCCCGTTGACCGTTTTAAACGAAAAAAAGAAAGAAGAGGTAAGTATGTACAGTTTTGCGCTAACACTTGGCATGCACCGCTAATCGAACATGATATGATGCGTTATGACCGCTGTAGTTATCGAGGAAGCTCTGACCTCATCAGAGGCTCATGCACTATTTATAAAGCAGCGTTAATACAACTGCTTCGTAATACCTTTAATTTTGAATACGCATGTCGTCTTGTTTGTGGAGAAAACAATCCCGTAGTTCTTTATCTGTTAAAACTTACCAGTTTAAGAGCATTCTATGGTGGTGATGTTATTCTCTCTGAACCCTGTCAATCACAGCGACTCTAGCCAATCGTCGGCCTTGCTTAACTGATGGGTGGGGCCAAAAAGAACTATTATTAGCAATTTATATCTTGCTGTATTAAGCTATATCTTATAACTGTTGGACTTTTTTTTTCCAATTTTTTTTTGCAGCGTTCCTGCGACAGCTGTGCACCTCAGCCGCTTCTGTTCACGACCGTCATGTGCTGGCCGTTTGAGGAAGTGCAGCGAGGTACGGACAATTTCTCCGCCGCCAGGCAGATCGGAGAGGGAGGCTTCGGCCACGTGTACCGCGCCTCCATGAGGAACACGGACTTTGCTGTGAAGAGGCTTAAAGAGGCAAGTGGACTGAGAAATGGAGTAGATAAGCGAGGAATAAATCACTTGGAGATGTTGCTTTTGGATTATCGGGAATTTTTTCACGACCAAATTGTGTGAGGTTGATTATTTTCCTTTTAGGTTATGTGTTTTATTTCTGTTATTACACCACAGCAGTTTATCAAAGCTATATACACTTTGTTTATTACATACTTTATTGTATAGTTATATAGTATACATAGTTCATTGTTGTGGAAGATTCTTGAAAGTAGTCGTTTTTTTTCCCCTCTGAAGTCAATAAGACCCTCAGCTTTTCACGTTACTGAGAAAGCAGAACTTCCTGGAAACGTTTTTGATTAGAATATTATCAGAAGGAGCACATTAATATAAATCTCTAGTTCGCTTTAAGTACTGTCAGAGCTGCCGTTCTAGAGAATTAATCAACAGCCTGACCAATCAGAATCAAGAACAGCTGATTTCCGTGGGCTTCGTGTTTTCAGCAGTTTGCTTTAGTGTGTCTGGATGCTGCCACGTGTCTTGTCCATTAATGAGAAGCTCTTAATGTCTTCAGCAGGATTCCCATATGGGTTGGAGCGTGGTGAAGGAAAGTTTTCGGACCGAGGTGGAAAGACTCTCGCAGTAAGAAGCCTTCTCTTTCCATGCTTGCTTTGGCAGCTGCTTCCTTTATCTGGCACTTTCTTTTCTCCTCCTTTCACACACCTTTAGGTGGAATTGGACACGGATTAAAGGGGAAAAGAAAAGGCTTTATATCTGTGTCAACAGACACACTGAGAGAGGGACTTTCCCATCTGAAATGTTCATTGCCTTCTGTACAGGCCACAGGAAGGCCAGTTTCAGTAAAAAGTGTTTTTTTTTTCGTTCTTGCTTCGCACTTTCAACCAATAAGGTCACTACTTGTTTCTCAACACCAATGCTTCACCAAGGTCTTTTTTTATTTCATAGATACAGACACCCAAACATAATGGACCTGATCGGTTACAGTGTAGGAGGTGGAACCTACTGCCTTATCTACGGGTACATGCCCAGCGGTTCTCTGGAGGACCGGCTGCGCTGTGAGGTAAACCCCCAGGTTCAGTGGAAACTGTTTTTCCTGCTTATTTACATATTATATTTTGTTGTGATTTAAGATGATGTTTAAGGCTTAACCAAAATGTCACAGTAGATCCTTCAGTCACTCTGGCTCATGGGACAAGAAGATTGCATGCTAGTTTTTATTCTTCTTCTTTTTTTTTTTTTTTTTTTTGGTTTTTGTCCTTGTTCACACATCCAACAGCAGTGAGGAAAAAAAAATACTCAATTTGGACAAAACAAAGCAAAAACTTTTACTTCATGCTGGTATGACGCATGCGGAGAATATTTTTTACATACGGTGGGAAGAGAGCTGCATCACATTAACGCACAAAAAAGCAGTTTTCTTGTTAGTGAGTGAATATTTAAGGAAATTCTCATATAATGTATTGCATCGACAACTTGGTTATTTTTGGGAAGTTCACTGCTAGTCCCATTTCAGCTCAGATCCTCTTGATTCTCTGCCTTCAATGCTACAACAAACTCGTAACCTCTCAATCTATAACTCAGTTGAAAAAAATGTGTAATAATTTTAATACAATAATCATTTTATACCTCGTTAATAATTAGAGATGCTGTACAGTGAAACAATTTGGATCGTTACAGCATGCTGAAGTTTAGTCTGAAAATAAGATTACAGGGGATGATGATGATGATGTTTGAAGGCAGAATATGACGATTTGTGCATTCATTCCTGGAAAATTATTTTTTATCTTTAGAGAAACTTTAATATTGGAAGCACGATGAAAAACGTTTTGGACTAATATACTATATTTTAGTGATTTATTCAAAAAAGCTGCATCTACACTGCAACATTCATGCATCACACAGCTCCAGAAATCTGCTCAGCTCTCATCAGTCTGATTTTTACTCAGTTTAGTTGTTGGCTAAATTTGATTTGATTTCTTTTACCGAGGGTTAATTTTTAACTCTCTCTCAAGTCGATGTCCCGCGTTTGCCTGTGTCTTTCAGAATGGCTCTGCCCTCTCCTGGTCACAGCGTGTAAAGGTGGTGTTAGGTTCAGCTCAAGCTATTCAGTACCTTCACTCCTGCTCTCCTGCACTCATCCACGGAGACGTGAAAAGGTACAGACGTTTTGTTTTTAGTGTCTCGATTTAGTGTTCCATGAAGCAGTGCAGAAAATCAATCGTATTTTCTGCACACAGTTTTAATCTGTATATGTCTGAATATTTCTACTTTTTAACATTTTCTAGATATTTCTGTGTATTTGTGTAGATTATAAACATACTTTAGAAATGGATTTTGGGTGTACAATATAAGTTGAAGTAACAAATAAACAAACATTCATTAATTGACCTGCTTATTTACTCATACAGATAGATTGAGGGATGTATGTATGTGTGGATGGATTGGAACGATTGATGGATTAATGGATGGATAGATGGATTGAGTGGATGATGGATTGATGGATTCAGTAGACTGACAGATGAATGGATTGGATGGATAGATTGGATGGATGGATTCAGTAGATGGACAGCTGGATTGATGGATGGATGGATGGATTCAGTGGATGGATTGTTGGATGGATGGATGGATGGATGAATGTACAGACATGGATTGGAACGATTGATGGATGGATTGTTGGATGGATGGGTGGATTGATGGATGGATGGATGGATGGATTCAGTAGATGGACAGCTGGATGGATGGATGGATGGATTGAGTGGATGGATGGATGGATGGATGGATTGAGTGGATGGATGGATGGATGAATGGATTGAGTGGATGGATGGATGGATTGAGTGGATGGATGGATGAATGGAATCGATGAATGGATTGAGTGGATGGATGAATGGGTTGAGTGGATGGATGGATGGATGAATGGATTGAGTGGATGGATGGATGAATGGATTGAGTGGATGGATGGATGAATGGATTGAGTGGATGGATGGATGAATGGATGGATGAATGGATTGAGTGGATGGATGGATTCAGTAGATGGACAGCTGGGTGGATGGATGGATGGATGGATTGAGTGGATGGATGGATGAATGGATGGATGGATGGATTGAGTGGATGGATGGATTCAGTGGATGGACAGCTGGATGATTGAGTGGATGGATGGATGGATGAATGGATGGATGAATGGATTGAGTGGATGGATGGATTCAGTAGATGGACAGCTGGGTGGATGGATGAATGGATTGAGTGGATGTTTGGATGGATGGATGGATGGATGGATTGAGTGGATGGATGGATTCAGTGGATGGACAGCTGGATGATTGAGTGGATGGATGGATTGAGTGGATGGATGGATGGATGGATGAATGGATTGAGTGGATGGATGGATGGATGAATGGGTTGAGTGGATGGATGAATGGATTGAGTGGATGGATTGAGTGGATGGATGGATGGATGGATGGATTGAGTGGATGGATGGATGAATGGATTGAGTGGATGGATGGATGGATGAATGGGTTGAGTGGATGGATGAATGGATTGAGTGGATGGATGGATGGATGGATGGATTGAGTGGATGGATGGATGAATGGATTGAGTGGATGGATGGATGGATGAATGGGTTGAGTGGATGGATGAATGGATTGAGTGGATGGATTGAGTGGATGGATGGATGAATGGATTGAGTGGATGGATGAATGGGTTGAGTGGATGGATGGATGAATGGGTTGAGTGGATGGATGGATGATGGATTGAGTGAATGGATGGATGAATGGATTGAGTGGTTGGATGGATGGATGGATGAATGGATTGAGTGGATGGATTGAGTGGATGGATGGATGAATGGATTGAGTGGTTGGATGGATGGATGGATGAATGGATTGAGTGGATGGATGAATGGGTTGAGTGGATGGATGGATGATGGATTGAGTGAGTGGATGGATGGATGATGGATTGAGTGAATGGATGGATGAATGGATTGAGTGGTTGGATGGATGGATGGATGAATGGATTGAGTGGATGGATGAATGGATTGAGTGGATGGATGGATGGATGAATGGATTGAGTGGATGGATGGATGGATGAATGGATTGAGTGGATGGATGGATGGATGAATGGATTGAGTGGATGGATGGATGGATGAATGGATTGAGTGGATGGATGGATGGATGAATGGATTGAGTGGATGGATGGAATCGATGAATGGATTGAGTGGATGGATGGATGGATGAATGGATTGAGTGGATGGATGGATGGATGAATGGATTGAGTGGATGGATGGATGGATGAATGGATTGAGTGGATGGATGGATGGATGAATGGATTGAGTGGATGGATGGATGGATGAATGGATTGAGTGGATGGATGAATGGATTGAGTGGATGGATGGATGGATGAATGGATTGAGTGGATGGATGGATGGATGGATGGATTGAGTGGATGGATTGAGTGGATGGATTGAGTGGATGGATGAATGGATTGAGTGGATGGATGGATGGATGAATGGATTGAGTGGATGGATGGATGGATGAATGGATTGAGTGGATGGATGGATGGATGAATGGATTGAGTGGATGGATGGATGGATGAATGGATTGAGTGGATGGATGGATGGATGGATGGATTGAGTGGATGGATTGAGTGGATGGATGAATGGATTGAGTGGATGGATGGATGGATGAATGGATTGAGTGGATGGATGGATGGATGAATGGATTGAGTGGATGGATGGATGGATGAATGGATTGAGTGGATGGATGGATGGATGAATGGATTGAGTGGATGGATGGATGCTCTTTTCAATATGAAATATTGTGTATTCTGCACACATACTTTATAAGGAAACTTTAATGTCATGGAAATGGAAAACACAATGAGGGAAAGCTCTGATGATGAAATGAGGGTGGAGACTAAACTAACTGCTTTAAAAATTACTAACATAACATTTGTCACTATGACATCAAAAACTGTGTGATTTAAAAAAAATCCAATTTTTCTCCTTCTTTCCCCCAGTTCCAACATTCTCTTAGGGGAACATCTGGAGCCGAAGCTGGGAGACTTCGGCTTGGCGCGGTTGTGTCGTTGCCCCAGCAGAACCCCGGGGAAGACGAGCAGCGTGGCTCAGACCTCTACAGTGCGTGGCACCCTGGCGTACCTCCCCGACGAATACCTGAAAGATGGCCAGCTGGGCATGGAGATTGACGTCTACAGCTTTGGAGTGGTACGAGCTTAGTAGCTCATAACATAAAACTGCAAGCCCTTTTTTTCACTAATTCCTAAGAATGCCTTTCTAAAAGATATAAGATCCGCCCCAGCTCGCACTCTTATACACTAAACCATTGTGTTATATAAATAGTGTGAGTATTGTGTTCTCTCTGAAAACCAGAGGAAGTGCACTTCAAGTACTCTTCTAGATGATTCCCTTATTCAATCCAAAAAAAAAAAAACTAGAAGTGTGGAACATTGTGCTCTCAGCGCTCACAGCTTTGCTTATGTAGGGGAAGAGGGGCGGGGCTACCATTCTGCTGATGCAGGATGAGAAAAAAATTTCAAGATGGCCAATGACACTGTGGTGGACGAGACGTCTTAGAAGCGCCTTTTAAATTCACCCACACACGTTGTGTGACTTTATTTTTCAACATTTTGATTAAGCTGCTTTAACCTGCTTCTAATAAAACTGCAGCTGATGAATTTTTATTAGGTGATGATACTCATTATTGGTCTCGAATTGTAAATATATTTCATATATACAGCGATCAGCCATAACATTTTGAGCAGTGCCAGGTGAAGTGAATAAGACTGATGATCTCCTCATCATGGCACCTGTTAGTGGGTGGGATATATTAGGCAGCAAGTGAACATTTTGACCTCATTGTTGATGTGTTAGAAGCAGGAAAAATGGACAAGCGTAAGGATTTGAGCGAGTTTGACGAGGGGCCAAATTGTGATGGCTAGACCACTGGATCAGAACATCTCCAAAACTGCAGCTCTTGTGTGGTGTTCCCGGTCTGCAGTGGTCAGTATCTATTGAAAGTATCCTTTAAGTCCTATAAGTTGTGAGATGGGGCCCATAGAGGCTCCACCTCCCAACTTACATGATTTTAAAAGATCTGCTGCTAACATCTTTGTACCAGATACTGCAGCACACCTTCAGAGATCTAGTGGAGTCCATGCCTCTACACAATAAAAAGGGGAACCTAAACAATATTAGGCATAATGTTATGGCTGATCGGTGTAAGTAGATAAAATGTTAATCTTTTCCCCTCAGGTGTTGCTAGAGGTGCTGACAGGCCGAAGAGCTTTAGAAACCAGCAACCAGTCGAAGAACATTTATCTGGTGAGAAGCTAAGCTTTACATTAACACTATGCTCCAGACGTCACTTGCAGGACAAAACCCAAAGAAAATGTCTTTTGTGCAGAAAGACCTGGTGTCCGAACTGGAGGACGACGGGAGAAGTTACAGCAGAAAGAAGGACACTCGAGAGCTTTCCGGTTCACATGCAGCAGAGAACATCTGGAAGAACCATCTGGATCGTAGCCTGACATCGGAAAGAACGTCTAGTCCTCACGGGTCAAAAGAAATTGCTCAGCTGGCGTGTCGCTGCTTAGACCGCCGGAGAAAGAAAAGGCCTCAGATGACCGAGGTGGGACAGAACGGAATGATTTTTGAAATCATTGTTATATTCTAGAGTTATTTTAGTTTTTAAATGAAATAAAGTAAATTAAAAGTCTTTGAGAAAATGCTTTACGTCTAATATCTCTCCGTTCAGGTCTTCAAAACTATCCAGGAAGTGCATACAGGCTTGGAGACTTCCCACAGTACCGTCACAGTCAGAACGTCTCCTACTCCCCCTCCTCATCATCTGTCTGGCCCGAAGCCTCTGCGCTCCGATAACTCTGTGGACTCTCTCGCATGTCACTTCTCAAAACTCGGCCCTCAGGAGAACACTTTCTGCTGCTCGCACCACCACAGCTGCCCAAACCCTTCTTCCCCAGCGACTTGCTCAGAGGAGTCAGGAAGGAGAGAAGGATCATGGGACAGTCGTTGTTCCTCCTTTTGTGTGCCGCGTGAATCAGGTGAGAATATATTGTATTTTGTTCTCAGTAGTTGACTGTTAACACCGGGTGTCGCTTCAGGTGACAAGCTTTCATTTGCGCTTAGCAGAGATATAGTCTTTATTCCCTTATTGGGGAAAAAAAGGAAAGCCCTGGGTAGTTTGGATGGAAAGAAAGTTAGCACTCAAGAGATCAATATTTCTCTAAGGCTGGTTTTTAAAGATCCCAGCTGCTGGATCTTTGCTACTCCATGAGTAGTTGCTGGACTCTGGAGTGTCAGACCAGAATGCATTGCAGCTATACAATGAGTTGTATTGAGAAACAGCAGACTCCGATTTGACGCCGATTGCAAAGTAGGAGGATGAGGAGGACAGACTAAAGGACTAAAGTGCCGCTGCTTCACTTTTCTTACTTTTAATGAAGCAAGGGCTAAAACTGCTTTCAGCAGAAAGCGAATTGGCATTATGGGTAATGTAGGAAGTGAAAACAGATGACATGTTTGACCAACACTCATGTGAAAAAATTAGGACACCCCATTGAATATTCAGTTCTTCATTAAGAAATGTCAATTTCTCATCTTGTTTTAATTTGTACCTGTATATGAGTGTGATGTAATTGCATGTAAACAAACGAATCACTTTGTTTTCACTTATTAAACAAAAGAAATCAACAAAAATGAGTATTTGACCTGAGGAAAAGTTAAGACACTCTATGCCCTAATAGCTAGTGTTTCCCACGGTGACTGAAATAACCTCAATGAGACGTTTCTTGTAGCCATCTACCAGTTCCTGACATGGACTGGAAGAACGTTTCCCCCACTCCTCAATGCAGAATTCTTTCAGCTGTGTGATGTTTGGGGGGTTTCTTGCATGCACAGTCCGTTTCAAATCACCCCACAGGATCTCAATAGGATTCAGATCTGGGCTTTGACTCGGCCATTCCAGAATTGTCTATTTTTTACTTTTCAGCCAGTCCTTGGTGGATTTACTGGTATGTTTTGGGTCATTGTCATGTTGCAAGGTTCAGTTCCGCTTTAGCTTCAATTTTCTGGTCTTGCATGTTCCTCAAGCACCTTCTGAATTCATCATGGATTCTCTGATGGTGAGCTGGCCAGGTCCTGCTGCAGCAAAGCATCCCCAAACCATAACACTTCCACCTCCATGTCTCACAGTTGGTATGAGGTTCATTTACTGAAATGCTGTATTTGATTTACGCCAAACATGTTAGGGTGTCCAAATAATTCAATTCTAGACTGATCTGTGCGAAGAACATTATTCCAGAAGTCTTGGCCTTTGTCTCTGTGTTCTTTGGGAAACTTCAGTCTTGCCCTCATGTGTTTTTAGACAGCAAAGGTTTGCTTCTTGCTCACCTCCCATAATAATTAAAGTAGTGTAGTCTCTTTCTGATTGTAGATTCATGCACTGTAGCAAAAGCTTGCTGTAGGTCCCGTGATGATATTTTAGGGTATTTGGAGATGTCTTTAAACATCTTGCGGTCTGCTCTCGGGGTGAATTTGCTTGGACGGCCTGACCTGGCCACGTTGGCAGTTGTTTTAAATGTTCTCCACTTGTAAATGATTTTCTGGACAGTGGAATGGCTGATTACAAATTCTTCTGAGATATTTTTACCAGACTCATAAGCATCAACAATCTTCTTTCTGAAGGCCTCAGAGACCTCTTTGTTCCAGAGCATTTTGAAGGAGTCTTGTCTTATTTAAACCTCAGACATTTAGCTTGGTTTGTTCTTAATTGTTGAAGTGAGAGGTATCACCATGGTGAGATCCAATGTTCTAATCATTTACACCTGATGTGATACACCTGTACGTCATTTTATCCATTTTAAGTACAAATAAATGTCCTTACTTTTTCATCACAAGAATTTGGATTTTTTAAAATGACATTTTACAGATCATTTAAAAAAGATTTTTCTTTGGTTTTATTTGTTTAGTTATATTACTTGGATCTTTCAATATTGTTAAAATGAAGATCAAATGCCTGTATGTTTAGGTATGTTAAAAAAAACACTGGCTTTCATGGGTTGTCCTAATTTTTTCACATGACTGTACATGACTAAAAACATTCATAAAACTTTCACCACCTGCCTAATATTGTGTTGGACCCCTTTTGCTGCCAAAACAGCCCTGACCCATTGAGGCACATGCACCCGAGACGCACATGCACCAAGCCACCCATGTGATGTAAAAGAAAACGTGATTCAGCAGACCAGGCCACCTTCTTCCATTGCTCCGTGCTCCAGTTCTAATGCTCACGTGCCCATTGTTGGCGCTTTCGCAATCTGATAGAAAGGTGTCAGAATAGACAGTGCATCACAGTTTGTTGCGTACAGGGCTGCATAGCCACAGAACAGTCAGGGTGCCCATGCTGACCCCTGCCAGCAACAGTGACAATGTGCTCAACAGTAGCTCATCTGTTGGATCGGATCACACGGGCCAGCTTTCGCTCCCCACGTGCATCAATGAGCCTTGGCCGCCCATGACCCTGTCACCGGTTCACCACTGTTCCTTCCTTGGACCACTTTTGATAGATACTGACCACTGCAGACCGGGAACACCCCACAAGAGCTGCAGTTTTGGAGATGTTCTGATCCAGTGGTCTAGCCATCACAATTTGGCCCTTGTGAAACTCGCTCAAATCCTTACGCTTGTCCATTTTTCGTGCATCTAACACATCAACTTTGAGGACAAAATGTTCACTTGCTGCCTAATATATCCCACCCACTAACAGGTGCCATGAGGAGATCATCAGAGTTATTCACTTCACCTGGCACTGCTCATAATGTTATGCCTGATTGGTGTGTGTGTATACATACATATAAACACATATATACACAAAAATATAAGAATATTAAATATAGAATACAAGAAGTAGCAGTGCAGATATGAAACACAGCTGTGGATTTAACCATACTTACATTAGTAATTATTAAATAAACCTTTATTGGATTCCATATTAAAAAAAAGTCCCACGTTAATTATAAATACTGACATCCAGTAAAAAAAATTTTTGGCACTAGAAACTCATTAATCTTAAATTGAGGAAGTGATGAAGTCAGATCCGAGGAGCAGGGGATGGTTTTATTACCATAACATCGGTTCAGAGTCTCGCCTGTCAGCAATACGAGCGACAACCGCGTAAAGCTTTAACGATTGTTATTGCTGTAAAAAAAAAAAAAAAAAGAAAAGCAAATCATCATCATGACAGTGAATCTGTAACCCTGTTTAAATGTCTGACCAGCTCTGTTGAACTTTGATCATTTCAGTCTCGAACATAGACAGCTTTGTGATTTTTACCCTCCAGATGCTGTGTTTTTTTTTTTTTGGTTTTTTTTTCCCCTCGTGTTATCGGTCTTACTTGGTGTCACATCTGTGGCTCGCCGCTTTGGCCTGATTAAAGGAGCCGTTTAGGATGTACCGTCGCTTTGTATTCACATATGCTGCAAATCACACGACTGTTCATTCTCTAGAAATAAATGACCGAGCACTTGTTTTGTCTGCTTGTGCTAGTTTATGCAGAATGTCCATAAATGTTAATGATTAATGTTTTGTGTATTGAAACCACCAATGCGTATATACAGTCAAGCCCGAAATTATTCATACCCCTGGCAAATTCTGACTTAAAGTTACTTGTATTCAACCAGCAAGTTTTTTCTTGATTAGAAATGACACAGGCGTCTCCCAGAAGATAATAAGACGATGTATAAGAGGCATCATTGTGGAAAAAATTATTACTCCTCTTTTATTTACATTTGAACAAAAAGTGGCATGTCCAAAATTATTCATACCCTTCTCAATAATCAATAGAAAAGCCTTTATTGGCTATTACAGCAATCAAACTCTTCCTATAATTGCTGACCATTTTTTTGCATGTCTCCACTGGTATTTTTGCCCATTCATCTTTAGCGATGAGCTCCAACTCTTTCAGGTTGGAGGGTCTCCTTGCCATCACCCTGATCTTTAGCTCCCTCCACAGATTCTCAATTGGATTTAAGTCAGGAGTCTGGCTGGGCCACTGCAAAACGTTAATGTTTTTGTCCACTCACCATTTCTTCACCACTTTTGCTGTGTGTTTTGGGTCGTCGTCATGCTGAAATGTCCACTGGTGCAGACATCTCTGCAGACTGCCTGATGTTGTTGTTGAGAATTTTGATGTATTGCTCCTTTTTCATGGTGCCGTTTACTGTGATTAGGTTCCCTGGTCCACCGGCTGAAAAACACCCCCAAAACATTAGGTTCCCACCACCATGTTTGACAGTGGGGATGGTGTTCTTAGGGTTGAAGGCTTTTCCTTTTTTACGCCAAATGAAGGCTACATCATTGTGGCCAAACAATTCAATTTTTGTTTCATCTGACCATAAAACAGAAGACCAAAAGTCTTCTTCTTTGTCCAGATGAGCATTTGCAAAGGCCAAGAGGGCTTTTGTGTGCCTTATCTGGAGAAGTGGTGTCCTCCTTGGTCTGCGTCCGTGGAACCCAGCGGTGTGCAGTGTCCGTTGGACTGTCTGCCTTGAGATGTTGCCACCAGCAGAGCCCAGATTCATCAGGATGGCCTTGGTGGTGATCCTTGGATTCTTTTTTTACCTCTCTCACTATCCTCCTGGCCAGCACAGGCGTCCCTTTTGGCTTCCGACCACGTCCTCTGAGATTTTTCACAGTGCGGAACGTCTTGTATTTTTTAATAATACTTTGCACTGTAGCCACTGGAACTTCAAAACATTTAGATATGGTCTTATAGCCCTTTCCTGACTTGTGAGCAGCCACAACGCGCAGCCGCAGGTCCTCAGTGAGCTCCTTTGTCTTAGCCATGACTGTCCACAAACCAACAGCAGAGAGCTTCTGTTTTTCACCTGTTGAGTTGATTAAAACAGCTGTTCCCAATGAATCAGGGTAATTAGGATGCTTTAGAACAGCTTGGACTATTTGGAATGGTATAGAACTTTGGATTTTCCCACAGACTGTGACAGTTTGCAAAGTGTATGAATAATTTTGGACATGCCACTTTTTGTTCAAGTGTAAATAAAAGCTGAGAAATAATTTTTTCCACAATGATGCCTCTTGTACATCGTCTTATCATCTTCTGGGAGAAGCCTGTGTCATTTCTAATCAAGAAAAAACGTGCTGGTTGAATAAAAGTAACTTTAAGTCAGAATTTGCCTGGGGTATGAATAATTTCGGGCTTGACTGTACCAACATACGAGTGTGTCACCCGGACGTCCACGTCTGTAGGAAAACGGATAGCTCATCGTTTAATTACCATCTGGAGAACTGTATCTTGGAGGAGACATGTAAAAATGAGCTTCCACTCGTAGACACTAATCTCCTGAAGATAAGTTTACAATCCCTGGAAGAGGCTTTAACGATGATTAGGCCTGAAGTACAGTGAGTAGGAGTCTGAGGCTAATACAAACAGCTTTTTTGACTCGAGTATGTTATTAGGTTATGTACTGGGTAAATTCCACGTCTGGATTTTTTTTGGTAATGGCTTAGCTTTCAAATCAGTTGAAATGTGGGCCGGGTTTTAAGTCCAGCAGATTCACAGGGGTCATTGAACCGGAAGGTCAGGGGGTTTGTTTTTCCAAACCACAGTTGGAAGAAGAAGACAAAAAAAGATGATGATGGCTGTTAAAGCTTTTGAAGTGTTTAGAGGATGTAATTTTGATCCAAACAGTATATTTATAGTCCCACTCTGACAGAAATGCCAGCATTTCTAGTTTAACTGTATTTAGGATTTTTTTCCCTAGCTTTCCTCCTCTATCATACAACAGCTACCAACCACCACACTTTCCTTTTGAACTGCTCATCTCAGGGCTTCATAACCGTCTACCCTCTTCCACATACATGACCTCACAGCTGCCTGTGATTGGCCGGTATGGCTAATGTCAAACATTTTCACATTGTGGTAGAAATTTATCATTTTTAACCAAAGCATATTTATTCGGCGGTTTGTCAGAGATGACTACTGTGGCCAAGAATTGCAAAACAAAATAACAAATAAGAAAACAAAATAACAAATCCAAAAACCCAAAGACAATTCAGACAAACCGGGAAAGCTAGGTATAGTCTGTGAATGGAATTCTTACCGCTGATTGGACGAGACATCTTTCACTCAAGATGGGAGTCCAGCAGGCTGCAGCAGTAGAAAGTTGATTCACGTCTATATGAACTCAGCTCTGTTCTCATAGCACTCCTTACATCATTTAATCTGGATCAGCTTTGTCTTCGAAACATTCCTGTGTTCTTCAGGTGTGTTTTTAGAGATCGCAAACTAATTTTTACGCCATGATACGCTATCAGTATATCCAAAATCATGCCATATGAACGTCCTTTCTCAAAGTAGCGCTGAATGAAATCCATTTTCTTATAAAGATAAATATATACGTTTATTTTCTTTAAAAGATTCAAGGTTGCAATTTTGAAAAAATATGGTTTAAAGTGAAAGCAGAACTCCACACACGTTCAAGAAATAAAGTTAGATACACAATTTCCTACTTCTTGTATATCTTGAGTGACAGATGTCTCATCCAATCAGCAGTAAGAATTCCATTTGCAAACTATACCTACCTTTTCTAGTTTGTCTGAATTGTCCTTGGGTATTTTTTTATTTCTTCTCGGCCACCATAGATGATGGTTTAGCTGTAGCATTCACAGTTTCTGACCCCACGCCAATTTATGGGACGTCTGAAAAACCGTCTGCTGTTTCAGCTAAAGCAGATGTCAGTACTTCAAACGCAAATAACATTCTTCTAGCTCATCACGTTTACTTAATCTAGGTGAACTCTGACCTGCGAGTACTGTGAGCCTCATTCTTATGAGCTGATAGAAGAATGGACTGTGGTCTGTTTAGTCTGTAAAAAAAACGTTTTCTTTACCGTTGCTTGGGCTCATCTGGGAGAGGGGAATTTTGTCTGGTTCATCAATATACACTTCAATGCTAAAAGTATGTGGGCACCTGATCATCTCATCCATCATCTTCTTATTCCTCATTCCAGAACCAGGAATTTTGGTTCTAGCTTTGCTGGTCTGATATGCTTCACTCTTCTCTTCTGGGACACTAGATGTGGGGATTTGTGTTCGTTCAGCTAACAGAACATTAGTGAGATGATGTCGAGATGGTGATGAGGGTCAAATTCCGATTTATCCCAAAGGTGTTCAGTGGGGTTGAGTCAGAGTCAGGGCTCTGTGCAGGAGTTCTTCCACTCCAACTTTATCCTCCATGCCATGTCTTCATGGAGAAAGCTTCGTGCACAGGGGCATTGCCATGTCTGGAACAGTGTTGGAGCCTCTTATTTCCAGTGAAGGGAAATTGTAATGCCACAGCGTACAAGACTTTCTGTGCAAACTTTATGGTGAAGAGCCACGTATTGGTGTGACAGTCAGGTGTCCACATACTTTTGGCCATATAGTAGCAGTCTACCTACTAGACTAGGCTCTGTGCTCACTGTCTGATTTTCTTCTCATGTTTTTGCAGATGACGGAGTTATTGTTAATCCTGTCAGACAGCACTTAGTTGAGAAAATGGCACTTTACGAGGAAGGTCGAATCCTGACTTCAGACCTCTTCTCTTCTGCCGGTCCATCAAGTAAGTCCTGCAAGCCTCAGGCTTGCTCATTAGGGATAAATTTTAGGGATAAATAGTAACTTAACTTTAAACTTAATTATTTTTTCCCCCCAGTGTTTCTATTTATTTGTAAAGGTGGAAGGTACTTGAAGGTCCTTAAAACACACATAAGAGAATGATATCATTTGTATTCCACTCAGAAATTGTTTTTTACTAAATGGAAGATGCCTTGCTGCAAATAAAGCTTTGAAACTGAAAGAGACACAAGTTTAGAGTTCAATCTCCTCGAACAACAAAAAAAAAAGTGATACTTCTTCTCTAAGGCTCGGTTCCACCTCCTCCGGCCGTAATAACAGGACCATTCGTGTCAGATGAGAATTCCACCAGTGTCTTGATCCCGCTGTTCCAAATAACGTCATGAGTCATGTCACAGGGGACGATGAATTTGTGGCCAAGTCGAAGTGTCTCAGTGTTCCTTTCAAACTCGCTGAGCAAGTTATGCCCCAGTGCACCATGTAGTCGTCATCCTGGAGCGTGGGAGCGTCCGGGTTGTGCGCTGCTCGGATATGAAGCACAAAAGCAAACCTCAAAATCTGACCAGTTTGACATGTCCTTCGACATGCATCTTTTTAACCCTCTTTTCACAAGCTTTATACCGTTCTCGACTCTGATTGGTCAGTAGTTCCGGCTGTAACGGAAAACAACTGATTAACGTTAACACTCCCGTTTAGGTTAATACGTTACTGTTTCTATGGTAACAGCTCACACAGGGACTTCGCGTATAGCGGATGTTCGACGTAATCGAAGACAAATAATAAACAGATGTCTGGTGGTGTTTTAATAAAAAAAGCCACACCAAATTTTTTTTTCTTTTAGGAGGCATTTCATTTCAGGGAACATGAATAACATTTCAGTTCCACTTTATCATCATTATACCATGAGAAGGGTTGTACCGTGTGACGAAACACTATCTAGCTATGTCTCTGGTGCGAGACAAACAAAGACACTAGTCAAGAGACAGACAATAGATGCAAAGACGAAGAACACCAGACATGCGCAATGAACAGAGAGTGATGGTCAAAGGGAAGAGGTACGTATTTATGGAAGGAGTCCCGTAGTTTCCCCGAAGACAGAGGAGTTTGATTTCCCTTTTCTCTATGTAAAAAGACATTTTTTTTCTTTGGACTTCAAGAACATCTGGTGAAGGAACCATTGTTTAGACAAGAAACGAAAACAGGAGCTAACTTGTCTTGTGGATATTCTGTAAAATATCAAATGTAAATACCAAAGAGTGAAAAAAGGCAAAATTAAAAAAAAATAATGGGTGGGGGTTTTGAAAACCGGAAATTTTTAGTTATTTATCCAATTTGGAAACATTCACTGGAAAATTCTGAGGCTTGTGTTATTTTGATGGGGCAAAATATAAAAACATTAAAATGGAACATTGTGCTAGCAGAGCTCCTTTAGCACCGATGACAGAACTGTACCATTCTATTCAAGTACACTATATTGGCAAAAGTTTTGGGACACCCCCTCCAAATCATTGAATTCAGGCGTTCCAATCACTCCCATGGCCACAGGTGTATAAAATCAAGCACCTAGGCATGCAGACGGCTTCTACAATCATTTGTGTAAGAATGGGTCGCTCTCAGGAGCTCAGTGAATTCAAGCGTGGTACCGTGATAGGTTGCCATCTGTGCAATAAGTCCATTCGTGAAATTTGCTCACTACTAAATATTCCACAGTCAACTGTTAGTGGCGCTATAACAAAGTGGAGGAAGCAATTGGGAACAACAGCAACTCGGCCACAAAGTGGTAGGCCAGGTAAAAGTCACAGAGCGGGCTATCTGTGTCTGGACGTCTACACATAACTCACTCCCTCCAGGATTTTGAGAATTTGTGTCGCACAAATTAACGCAAAATCAGTCAGACCCTGAGATATTCTGAAGACCTTGTGATTTTTCAGAATGACAGCTGATTTGGGCCAAGACGTGTCACGTGACTTCATCATAACACTCATTCCCTCAGAACCGAATCGCTCTTCCGTTCACGTGTGTGAAACATGAGTCCAGAGTCTCCGAAAGTTATTACATGTCTATCTCACTGGTAGGAGAGAAGGAAAAAAAAGAAGAATCCTGTGCTTGTGATTTTTTTACCAATTCTATCAGTCTACTTTTCAGTTTCAACAATCACAAAATAACCCCCAAAAAACCCAATCTTTGAGGGACTGATAATCTACATATGCGCATGTCTATATAAAACTCACAAATGGAAAAAAAATAGACTCTGGCAAAATTTTTACTCTAACGCAACCTCTGATGTTATTTAACGACCGAATATTTGTAACTGCTATCGTTCGAGTGTGTAAGAAAAATAAAGCGAAGAGCGTCGAAGATCTTAATGAAGAAGAAGTTTATTCCAGCATCGCAGTGACAAAATACATAAAGTACTTTGGGTTCATTGGAGTCAAAAAGAACACAGAACAAATCCTGCTCAGACATTATATACAGTGTTTCCCGTGTGTAATTTAAATGAGTTTCACTTTAAATGTAAATTACTGAGTATCCCCCAAATGGCTGGGTGATACTATCGCCTAGACGGATGTCCTTAATGGTAATCGCGGTCACGTACACCTTGGCTTGGTATTGTTACAGGTGTGATCACCCAAATGGTCGGGCAATACTGAATGGTAATCATGGTCGCGTATACCCTTTGTTCAGTGATGGTCCTTGATGTCTTGCTGCCGCTCCCATACTAATAATTGATTGGATTAAGTGTTCTAAATGTTTGGTAAGGCTGCTTTAAGCCATTGTAGAAATACCATACAGATAAACTGAATTGAATTAAACATATTTCTATATGATATGTAAGCCTTTTTGGGAATGAGCTCTTTCAGATGTGTACTGTGGAGTGGAATCTGGGTTGGGGCAGTCTGTAGTTTCTTACAAGTGCAAGCGGAATAACTCTCTTGAAACCTGTGGGTTTGTGTGAAAACGTTCTATTTTCAGTTTGTTGTAGTTTCTTAAATTTCTAACGTCACTCACACACACAAACCTGCACATCACAGGCGAAAAATGCTCACGGCGCGTTATATGAAAGCCGATTTTTCCCTCTTCTTCTAAAAGGTACTCGGATACACATTCGTTATCTCATACAAATATTCAGATATCATAATTAGCCACATTTTTTCAAGAGCTACAACATCCAGAGCAGATCAGTATCCATGTCATGATGTAAACACACTCTCCGGAGGAAAAAAGTGCTGTTATTTGAACAGCAAGACGATTAATAAAACCCAGTAACGGTTTACTCAATACTCATTTAATTTGCTATTTATCTGTATTTTAGACGAATGATTTATTTTTAGTTCTAAAGCTGAACAGTCTTCTACACATTGCTGCTTTTAACCTGGGTGCGTTTTAACGCTTTCTGTTAACCCTCTGCAGACGGAGCGATGAACACATACCCACGGGAACCAGAGGAGAGCGACGAGTTTGCTAGCAGTTTATCCTAGACCACTCCGACTCACCTCAACTGACTAATTCCAACACTCGAGAGGAAACCAAGCGAAGGCGCTCAGCTGATCAGGATTTCCCAACACCAAATGTTCTCAACACCAAAAGTTCTCAACACCAAAATACACACATACAAAAATATATAGTACATTTTTTTTAAAACATTGGATGGAAATTTCCTAAATAAACTGTGCTGCCAATCCACTGGACAGTGCCTCCTGTATGACTCTGGACATAAACGGACGTGTGTGTGTGTAGGGATTTAATTGGACACTTTTAATACCTCTAAGTTCAATCCTGGATACTGCAAAATCTCCAGATTTGGACAGAAATCGCAGCTTTTTCATCCTTCTGGGTGAAAGTAGATACTGGTACAAGACAGGACCGGTACAGGACAGGACTTTCAGAAAAAGGCGAGGGGTTTCGTAGCCAGACTCGTTCTGGCCGGCTTTATACTGTGACTGCATACATTTTGTGCGGGTTAAAAACATCTGACTGATTTTAATATGAGCAGGTTTCTTCAACTGAACAGTTTCTACATTGTTTTTTTTTTCTTTTTTGCATTGTACAGATTACATTACACTTGAAGAAGAAATATTATCTTTCTCAAGTGTGCTGAGATTTCGACACCGTTCCCATCATGAATGCCGTCTTTATGATTTAGTTGGACCACAAACCCGTAGTAGAACAGTTTACTTTTTCTTTTCCCTTCGGACCTTTTCCGCTTCGCACTTCACGCCGTGGCTCGGAGTTGGCCTGGAATCGTTCAAGTGCTGCATTATTAAGTGTTAAATTGTCGTAGCGCTCAGCCCCCGTGCCTCTGTCACTCAGGGTACGTTCTTGTTAGACTGCTGGGTTTTAGTGGATCTAAATTTTTTTTCTAAGGAAAAAAATTAAATATTAAAATTATGTAAAATATCAGTCTGTGTGTTTGGGCGAGTTTTATTTATCCATCAACATCAGTCAAGTTAGAATAAGATTTCATTTTAGGATATATAGTAGTTGACACTTGAAGACATTATGATATACAGGACATTTAAATATATATATATTTTTACATTACAGTAAAAATTTATATATATATATATAATATATATATATATATATATATATATATATATATATGTTAAAAAATGTATAGATTTCTGTTACCAAAAAAAGGGAAAAATGAAATGATTGTTATCGAAAGAAAACTGGCACCCTATCAGTTATTGGTTGTACTGTGTAACAGTTAAGTTTACTGATGATGCACATGTTAATATGTGCAGTATTATATTGTATAAATATAAATATATTAAGGATTTATGAAAATAATATTTTATTTGTGTAAAAGCATTATGGCATCAAAGCATCAACTGGTGATTTTTATATTTTTATATATCTTTCATCTTTAACTATTCAAGACTGAGACTCGACAGTTCTTGAGATGAATTATTTTTTTATACCAAGCATAAACATTTTATTTATTTCTTTTATTTTCATTTGATTTCAGAAGCTTTAAATCTCTCTCTCTCTCTCTCTCTCTCTCTCTCTCTCTCTCTCTCTCTATATATATATATATATTAGATAGATAGATAGATAGATAGATAGATAGATGAATAGATATAAATAAACACTATATTTACATATTTTCTAACATGATGTAAGGATCTGCTGAAACATTATTTCCTTATATTTCCTGAGCTACTCGCATTGTCTCCTCATGAGTCATTCTTTCCTGAGCCTTTAAAGGAAGTACATGAAGAAGTTCTGCTGAGTCGGATATTACAGGACCAGAGCTTCTGCTTGTACGGTTTATTGTTCTGTCACAATACCGTCAAAAATCATTTTATTTTATTTTAGATAGATAGATACTTTATTGATCCCATGAGAGATCAATTCATTAATAATAATGAAAGAAGGGAGGCTAAAGACCTAAAATCTGGTCATGCAGTAACTAGTTAAATGAGTCCCATAGAAGAAAGATATTTAAAAAAAAAATTTTAATATACAGTTTAATCACATTTCATGATATCAGTTTTGAACATTATAAAAATAAGTAATAAAACAGTTATAGAGAAATAATCGATGCGATGTGAAACCGCCCAAAAGCCTGTTATCATCCTGAAATAAATTATTTTCAAATAAATAAAATAAAAAAGAGTGTTTTGTTACTCTTGTACCTCAGCATTGTACCAATGTTAACAATTAATTATCTTTTTAAAAGGACACATCATACTTTTTATCCGTTTATTGTTACATTTAATGTGACAGCTGTTTATTTTTAATTGTAAGTTTATTTGCCACACACACATTTACATTTCTGGCATTTAGCAGACGCCCTTATCCAGAGCGACTTACATTTTTATCTCATTTTTAATACAGCTGAGCATTTTTGGGGTTAAGGGCCTTGCTCAGGGGCACAGTAGTTTGGTGGACCTGGGATTCGAACACACAACCTTCTACTCAGTAGTCCAATGCCTTAACCACTAAGCTACCACATCCCCACACACACAACTGTACAGTAGGACATGTTTGTAGTAAAATGCTTTTTTTTTCTTTTTTTTTTTTTACTGCTTGTGCCATGAAAAACAGACTGGGAATATAATTAGGATAAAAATAGCTTTTGTTATTTTCTATCTAAGACCATATTGTTACTTCAAACTGTATGGGAAAACTTCAGGGTTGGAACTGGAGACTCCTTCCACAAATGTTGGTGGAGGAAAAGAAAACCTCATTATAGTAGGAAGGATGGATGGATGGATGGATGGATGGATGAAGGAACACAAATAATCTCAAATATATTTATTCAAAGAAAACATTTTAATTGCGATGTGAGTAAAAGGAAGCAGAAATATGGGGCGCATGGTGCTAATGCCAGGTGTCTTCATCATGTGGGAAAACAACCGGATATTTGCACCCGTTTAACGTGCTTGCAGATGCTCCACAGCTGGAGAATAGATGAAGTTAGTTGTTAGAGAGCAGCTCTTGGTTAGTTGGTAGATGTTGTGAGGGGAAATATTTTGCTGAGGGAAGCGGAGCGCCGCTCACCGTCCGAGCCACCGCATTGCCGCCGCCGCCACTGAGGCACAAGCAGCCACGGCGCTTATTTACTGAAGGGGCTTGTCAAGAAGATGGCGGCTTCCTGGGCGGCATGAAAGGATGTAGAGTTAGCAATATCGACAGAAAACAAACACACACTCGGGGTTGAATTCGTTTAACTGCGTCTCTCCCTCGATTTTTTCGGTTTTAAAATTAACAACTCGGAAGTCTCGAGTAAGTATTGGTTCACGCTTCGAGATGCGGGAGCGTGAATACTTTTGCACCATTCCGATGACGGCTAACGGTACAGCCGCCATTTTTCTTAAGGGAAGCTAGCTAGCGATAAACGAGACAAACGTATGTTTGAGGGGAATGCATAAGTGCCTCTCTTTCGTGATGAATAAAAACACACTGCAAATGAAGCATGTAACATTTCTCTGTCGTGCCGAAACATTTTTTTGCACAGCATTCTTTATTAAACTCCTACTGAAAACGTCGCCGTTTTATGCTAACGCTATTATAGCTTAGCCGTCGTACTAGCCATAAAGCCTAGAGAGACCTCGGCTAGTCTGCTAACGTGACTAGTTAGCTTGCTTAGCTTAAGCAGGTTAGCATTTGCTGTGTTTGTATTATTTTTACGTGTGTAACTTGCCGCGTTTACAGTGTCGGTTGGTAAATACGTGTTATTTTGGCTACATTTTTTGTATGTTTAGCAAAATGTTTACACGTTGAGATAAAAGCGCTTAGCATTTGTGCTAGCTGTAGGTGGAGGCGATTATTTGGTTTTGTTGTAATCAAGATGGCGGCTCCCATAGAAAAAAGCTGCAACTGAACACTCGGGTGGGAAAAAAAATAATAAAAAAACCCCACTGTTCAGCAAATTCGAGAATAAATAAAGCAATGAAGACTTCTGCTTAGGTAATTGAATTGGGTTCCTCAAAGTGCAGGAAAATATTTTTAAAATTATTTAAGTAACCTAAAAAATATGGAAATTGAAGGGTTTTTTTTGTTCACCGCCCATTTTTTTATATTCTAACGTTAGCTTTCAGTTAACTTGACCATTAAGTCAGCTAAGCCATATTTTTTTTTATATTATTGCCATTTATATTCAATGATGTACACGTCCTTTGAAAAAAAATAAACATTTTTATAAATTTAGCTATTTTTGAGAGGGCTTCTATTTTTATTTTTTTATCTCTTGACGGCGGCTAGCTCGTTAGCTTAGCCTTTTAGCCAGTCGGCTAAGCGGCGTTATTATTATTCCCATTAGCCACCAGGTTTGCTAACCAAAGCTACAAGATGGCGGCACCCGATGGGAATTTGCACGGCTTTTCTCTCTCTTTCAGACATCTTTAATAGACAAGATGGGAACTTTATTTTTCGGATTCTCAACGGAATGCGAGTGGAAATGAATTTGCATGAGATGCATTAGCGTTTGCGCAAATTAAAAGAGAGACGGCTTTCAAATCAGTCATTTTTTGGGGGCTTCACCCGGCGGGCTTGTTTTATTTTGTCGCAGAGCGAATGCCGCTAAAATGGCGGCTTCCATTAGTTTTTTAAGCTAAGTTAGCATCTTAGCTGGCTACATTTTGTACGGACTCAAAACGCCAATGTACTTCAGGAAAAAATAGTTTGCATATCGACGTTGATTAATTTAGAGTTTTGACTTTCCATTTGAGTTATTTTTTTGTTGTTAACCGCTGAAATGGCGGAGTGTGAGCATTTTTACATGAGCTAACCAAACCGTAGCTGGCTACATTTTTTTTGTGACGCGGCTAACGCGAAGCCTGAAGCTTTTATTATTATTATTACAGTTTCAAAAACTGCTCAAGCGGGGCAGTAAAGTTGGAATGGACTAGTTATTTTTGTTGTAAAAAAGGAGATTTTTTTTCTTGCATTAGGTAAACCTTTCAATTGTGTTAAAGTTGTATTAGGTTTAATAATACACACGTCCTGTATTTTGTTATTTTTTGTCTACATGCTAATCCAGTCGAAAGAATTAGCTCCTGCTTTTGGCAAAAACGGTAGCTAGGTATTTATATAGATGGGTATTAATAGACCTAGAATTAAGAGCTAGCAGTATTTCTACAACTTACAACATGATAGTTCAGCTCAACGAATGTGTGCGTGCACTATTTAAATTTCTTAATAGATTTTTTTTTACTCACCGCCTTTTTGGCGCTAGCTAGCGAGCTAGTTAGCTTGTTAGCGTGTATACTTAGCCGTCTAAGATGCCTGATTTAAATGTTTGAATGTTGATGAATGGCGTTTTGTTTGTTTTTCAAAAAGGGGGAAATGGCTTCTTCTGGTACTAACACCACATCGAGCGTTTCGGGCTCAGTGTTGCAGCCGAGGTGGAAGCGGGTGCTCGGATGGTCCGGCCCGGTGCCTCGGCCTCGTCACGGCCACCGCGCCGTCGCCATTAAAGAACTGATGGTGGTTTTCGGTGGCGGCAACGAAGGAATAGTGGATGAGCTTCACGTGTACAACACAGGTAATTATTGTTGTTATGTGGTGTATTTTATTTCACGCATTTCTAGCCGTGATTTTTGTATAAACATGTAAGCTTCGGGTATGTCGAGTTAGCAAGCCTTGCTAACTTTTAACACGCTAACTTAGGCTAGCAAACTGCTTGTCTTTATGCAGGTGGCTAATGTTACCGAAAATATGCGAGATATGTTTTATTGTGTTGACTCTAAAAAAAAAAAAAAAAAATTAACTCAAAAAAAATTAATGCATTTTTAATGCATGTCTTGTTTATGACCCGGTTTATAAATTAGGGGGGAAAGTGTGTAGATATTCATGCATATTTCTGTTTAAAAAATGCTAAGCCAGGTGTCGTAGCGCTTTCAACGCTTCAGCTAATCAGCTAGTGCTAGAAAGCTAGTGTGTGTGTGTGCGTGCGAGAGATGGTGTTTGAGCTAGCCGTAACAGCCAGCCTGCTAACCTTCTGCACCACAGAGAATGGAGGGAAAAAATGCAAACAGAAATGGCGGGATAATAGAGCGGCTTACGTCACCGCGCCAGCAAACCCCGCCCCCTTTATACATTCTCACGTTTCTTTGTAAATATTTACCACAAAACAAAGCGTGAAGTTTTTAGTCACTCATACACACTTAATTGGTTAATTGACTTAATTCACACAGCTCAATGTATCACAAACATGCACTCACATTTCATACCTTGTAAAAAGCTCAAGTTTCATTGAAAGCAAGTTATGTTTAGTGTTATGTTTCAGTGAAAAATCTAAAAATAGTTTCATTCATATTCTTTAATAATGTGTGTGCCCTGATTTGTGCATTTTATGATTTAAAATGTTATTTTTAAATCTGTAGGTTATTTCTTGTCATAGGAAGGAGGTGGTATGCATCAAATAAAGATTCATTTATACACAAATAAGTCAATATGTAATTAATGTGACACCTTCATAATATAAACTTATAATATTATAAATACACATTCACATTTTATGCAGTTGAGTGCAAAAGCTGAAAACGGAAGAAGTTCTTTTTGTAACAAGGTGATATTTAGTGTGTTGAGCTTCGTTATTCGTGCCTTGTTATTTTACAGCAAGTATTTTCTAATATGGATTTCCAGCACACATTTGTGCTGTCTTCTTATTTAGAGACTTTGATATTTTATGCTTTTTTGATGGAGAAGAAATGTGCAGCTAGGGATTCTTTGTATATATTTACAGACTGATGTGATTCGAAACTAATTTAAGTAATGAATGTAAAGTTTTTGTGAACTGTAAGTGCCATTTCTTTATTTATAAAATATACACACACTTCTTGCTTTAGTGTAGCTTAACTAAAATGTAATAGAAATTTTTGAGCACTCATTGTGAATGTTAAAAATTCAGAAACAAAGTTGTGCCTCAATTTGTTTTTTGTTTTTTTTTTGGAGTAATTTTTTTTTAATTCACGTTGATCTAATAGCAAGGAAGTAATGCAAGCAGGAATCTAAAGTCTCAACAAAATGTATGAGTGCAAACTTACTTGGTAAATAAATCATTGAGCTAATGAATGTGACTCTTTATTAACTTACAGAATTCAAATCTCTATATTTAAAGTGCAAACTTTGAGTTCAGTACAACAAAAATCCAACACCACAAATTGCTTACCCATAAGTCAGCGATTTTCATTACGAGGCCTCAGGGATCCCCAGGAACATGCACTAGCCATTATCAGAGTTATCATTAGTTATGTGACTTCTCTTAAATGGTTTTTGTCCAAACCTCAACAAGTCTGTCTGTACATAAGGGAAACTCGATCTGTTATGTTGATGTAAAGTTCAGGAATAATTTTAGTTACATCTTGAAGCAGTTTGTGTTGGGTTTCACTATTGTTCCTTCAGTGATGATTAAGCCAGAATTATATCATTTCAGATGTTTGCCTCTCCCTTTCTGAAATTTCTGTTTGTCCGTATATTTATTAAATGACATACACGATGTAGCTTTTTCTGCATTTAATGCCTTACCGCAGTAATATTATCTTACCGATTTTTAAAGCGTCATGTTGCTCACATTTGCCTCATCGGGAAACATGTCCCTGGGTTTTGTATATCTAATGCTTTATAAATGCCAGTCCGATTGTTGCATTGTTAAACATTTTGTGTGTTTCTGTTCCTCTGCAGCAACTAATCAGTGGTTTATCCCGGCTGTCCGAGGCGATGTGCCACCTGGCTGTGCTGCATATGGATTTGTGTGTGACGGCACCCGGCTGTTGGTGTTCGGGGGTATGGTCGAATATGGAAAATACAGCAACGATCTCTATGAACTACAGGTATGTCACGTTTACTGTATTGATTGTGGTTCAAGCTTGTAATAAGCAAAATTATTGATGATTTGGAGATACTTAACTAAAGCTGCTTTTATTCCACGCTTTATAATACAGGCCAGTAGATGGGAGTGGAAACGGCTGAAGCCTAAAGCTCCAAAGAATGGCCCGCCTCCTTGTCCACGCCTGGGTCACAGCTTCTCCCTCGTAGGGAATAAATGCTACCTATTTGGCGGACTTGCCAATGACAGCGAAGATCCCAAAAACAATATTCCAAGGTGGGTGATCATATCAAATCATAATAAACAAGATGGATTAATGAGATTATTAAGACTGTATTTTCTTTACAGTTAACCCAAAGTGTTTTTACTCCCCGTATACAGATACCTGAATGACCTGTACACACTCGAGTTGCGCCCAGGATCCAATGTGTCAGGCTGGGACATCCCCATCACATACGGCGTGCTTCCACCGCCTCGCGAGAGCCACACAGCCGTAGTCTACACAGAGAAAACCTCAAAGAAGTCTCGCCTTGTTATCTATGGAGGCATGAGCGGCTGCCGCCTCGGAGACCTCTGGACATTAGATATAGGTAAGAAGAGGGTAGAGATGTTTCAGAGACTATTAAAAGCTTTGCAAAGCAGAATGTTTGAAATTTTTTTTAGTAAACTTTCTTTGGGCAAAGTTCACTTGTTTGTTTAGTACTGTTGCACAATATTGACAAGTAATAAAGTTTGATTGAATTACAGTTTAAACAAACATTAAAACAAGCTACTAATCTTGTCATCCCGTGCCTTTTTAAAAAAAAAATCAAACAAAAATCCACTCTATGTACAGCTCTAGGTCTGCATGCATTGTTTCTTTTGGTTCTAAGAAGTTTTGAATAATTATTTCATAATCAAATCTTCCGTCCCACAGACACACTTACCTGGAACAAGCCGGCAATCAGTGGCACTGCTCCTCTCCCTCGCAGTCTCCACTCTGCCACCACCATATCCAACAAGTGAGTTTCCTCAGGCCGTACCTGTAAATGTTTATAAAACGTAGTCTTGATTTTACTTGTAGTGCACAGTTAGATCTATGCACAAGATCAGGATTTTGACTTTGATCCCAGGAGTGTTGAAAAACCACCTTTAGGTCTTTTAAGCAAAGCCCATAATCATCACCTGACCATGGATTCACTTTGTATGAAGTCTCTTTGAATATGAATAGCGATATTTAAAATGGCTGGGATTTTGTGACTTTTGTGCATTGTGAGTCCGCTTATAACTTATTGTGCTTTCACTATCTCTCTTGAGGATGTACGTGTTTGGTGGGTGGGTGCCTTTGGTGATGGATGATGTGAAAGTGGCTACACATGAAAAAGAATGGAAGTGTACAAACACACTGGCATGCCTAAATCTAGGTAGGTTTTAATTATGGCTGTAATTAACCTCGTAAAAGCATACTTCACATGTATTAGGAAAAATTGTATAAATGTAATTTCTGTCTCTTCCTCTTTCACAGACACTATGACCTGGGAGACTATTTTAATGGACACTCTAGAAGACAACATCCCAAGAGCCAGGGCAGGGCACTGCTCTGTAGCTATCAACTCACGACTTTACGTCTGGAGTGGCAGAGACGGCTACCGTAAAGCCTGGAATAACCAAGTGTGCTGCAAAGACCTCTGGTATTTGGAGACAGGTGAGTGTTTATCTTGCTAATTAATTACTCACCTGAACTGTTTAGGCAAATGTATATAATGGAAAGAACGTTTGTTTTTATGATGCATGATTTTTTTTATGAAAAGAAAATCCAAAGGATATGAATGTCTCTCCTTATATGCCTTTTCAGTATACATACTGATAAAAGTGAAGTTGTGTTAATAAATCGTTATTTTGTGCTCTGTTTAAACATTTCCTTGTTTTTAACAGACCGTCCTCTGGCACCGTCTCGCGTGCAGTTGGTTCGTGCCAATACAAGTTCTCTGGAGGTGAGCTGGGGTGCTGTGCCCACTGCTGATGCCTACCTGCTGCAGCTGCAGAAATACGAAATTCCAGCAGCAACGGCGGCCTCCTCCCCCAGCGTCACACCCACTTCCTCGCTGCCCTGCAACTCACCCAAGAGCCCGGCCCCGGCTGCCGCTGCCCCTGCCTCTCAGAGCATGCCTGTCACAGGTGTCACCCTCGTACCGCAGGTGCCCTCACCAACCACATCCATGCCTGGGAGCCCACTTGCTGCAGCCTCACCTCGTGGTCCAGGTAAAAGTGGGTAGTATCAAAGGCGTTATTTGTAAAGCACAGTTTGTGAAATTTGTACATAGAGCAACATCAATGTTTAGTGATTTAATATGGGGGTAAATCAACTTATTAAAGGTCTGCAGGCAACTATGTTGCATTACTTTCAGTACGTACAAATTATCCGGAGAGGGAACTATACAGTGGCACAAAATTAACATGAACAAACTGGGTTAAGAAATTAAGCTGGTTCATTTTATAAAATGTCTTGCTACAAAGATGTGTACTTAATGCTGGAGAAATGTTCCTACTAAGATGTGGGACATCTAGCTGACTGTTTAGTGACCTGGGAGTTCTGTTTATTTCATATTTTTATGTATAAAATATTGTTATTCATATTATATACTCATGTTTTATTATATGCCTTTATTCCTTTTCTGCTTTGTGCTTTTGCAGCCATCTTGAAAGTGGCAGCACCTCAGGCCACTGCTGGGACGTCTATTGTCACTGTGCGTCAGGCCAATCAAGTGGGAAAATCCCCAGTTACTGTTGCATCACTTCCTGCCGGAGTCCGTATGGTCGTTCCTGCACAGAGCGCACAAGGAACAGTAAGTTGTTCTGTATATTTTTATCCCAAGTTAACATTTGTATCTGTAGTGCTGCTTAGTTTTTACCATGTTAATTTTTTGAAACTTTAAAGATGCTTTTGTTTTCACTAGCCAATCGGGAGCAGCCCTCAGATGAGTGGCATGGCCGCTCTGGCTGCAGCTGCGGCTGCCACGCAGAAAATCCCTCCTTCATCAACAGCCACGGTGCTGAATGTTCCAGCAGGAGCCACCATAGTGAAAACTGTTGCAGTCACTCCAGGCTCCACAGCTCTTCCTGCTACAATGAAAGTAGCTTCACCAGTGACTGTGAGTGCCAGTTTAGAGACTTAATTGGGCCTAAAAAATTTTAATATGAAAAAGTGTAGTCCAATCAGTGACCAAATTAAATCTGATGTTATAACTCATAAATTCTGTCACTTGGATTGTGATAACGTCATAGAAAGATCAACAACATCAAAGTTTCAACTTCAGTCAAACTTGTACTGTGTTCACATCTATCTGCTATACATGTTTCTGTCCATGTTTACACTGAGTCTCACAGTATTATCTCCCCACCTCTGTCAAGGTGAGCAACCCAGCAACCCGCATGCTGAAGACGGCTGCAGCTCAGGCTGGAACTTCTACCATCACTACCCCCAACACGCCAACACGTCCCATCATCACTGTGCACAAATCGGGTACAGTGACCGTAGCCCAGCAGGCCCAGGTGGTCACCACCGTGGTGGGAGGAGTCACTAAAACCATTACGCTCGTAAAGAGCCCACTCACTATGGGCAGTGGTGGCACTCTGGTGAGGATTGAGCACTGATAGTTTCATTTGTATATCGTAATGATAGTAAATGTCAGTCTTTACTAGTTAATGCTATTCGATCAATTTGGATTTCCTTTTATTCACCTGATGTGAATATTAATCGAGTTGGAGAGTGTTGCTTATTGCTTGCTACATCAATGTTTGTGTTTATACATTTTAATTTCTGTTTGCTTTCTTTTTCAGATCTCTAGCCTGGGGAAAGTGATGTCCATGGTCCAGACAAAACCAGTACAGACATCTGCAGTAACAGGACAAGCTGGCAGCCCTGTCACACAGATCATACAGGTCAGCATATCAGAATTATTCTAACACTGGTTCTGAATTTGTCTAATTTTGTCTGTATAAAGTTTGTATGCTGGGCCAAACTATATAAATTAGGTTTATAGTAAGGCTGCTGTCAGATGAACACGATGACTAACTTAACGTTTTTCTCCCAGACAAAGGGTCCTCTGCCTGCCGGCACCATATTGAAGCTAGTCACCTCAGCAGACGGCAAACCCACCACCATTATCACTACCACACAGGCAGGTGGCACTGGCACCAAACCGACTATTCTGGGCATCTCCCCTACAACCACTAATAAGCCTGGCACCACCATCATCAAAACCATACCGATGTCTGCTATTCAGCAGGGAGCTGCAGGTTTGTTTTTACTGCAAGTTCTCTGATCTGTAATGCTTGCCAAACGTTGGGTTGTAAATGCTATTGTCAGAGTGTCTTGCTTGTTTTTGTTACTGTAAAAAGTTTCTCTGGTGAAGCGCTTTCTGTAGTGATTGTTTTTATTTTTCTTGTATTTTATTTTGACAGGTGCTGCCTCCAGCGCTGGTATAAAGTCTCCTATCACAATCATCACAACCAAAATGGTGACGCCTGGCACACAAGGAAAAATCATCACTGCAGTACCAAAACTGGCTGCTGGAGCTGCACAGCAGGGAGTGACTCAGGTGAGGCCTTCTATTTAACCCCTGACCTCATAGCCATGGAAAAAGTAATACATAATACAATTCATAATACATGTCTGGTAGACTATAATGAGTTCATCTTGATAAGTCTTGCCATGTATTGTAGTGTCACTCAAATTCATAGTTTATTGTGGAAAGGATTCTCCTATTGTCACAGTGTGACCTACTGGGGTGAGGTTTTTAATTAGTTTTTTGTTTCTTTTCTCAGGTGGTCCTGAAGGGGGCGCCAGGGCAGCCTGGCACCATTCTTCGCACTGTTCCCATGGGTGGTGTGCGTCTCGTTTCTCCTGGTACCGCTGTCAAACCCACAGTTACCACACTCGTGGTTAAAGGCACCACAGGTAATATAAGGCTTTTAATATATTAAATGGCACAATATATTGCCATTGTCATTTTATTTATTTTTTTTCCTTCCAGTAATTTACACCTATTTATAATTCCACACATTATTTTTTTATTATTGTTGTTTGATCCCCAATAATGGGGATTTATAACACTTTTGCCCTGTTTGTATAGGAGTAACTACTCTTGGCACTGTGACAGGAACAATTTCAACCAGCTTGGCAGGGGGCAATGTTGCCACTGCTAATGCTAGCCTGGCTACTCCTATAACCACCCTGGGCACCATTGCCACGCTCTCTAACCAGGTGATCAGTCCCACAGCTATCACAGTGTCTGCAGCTCAGACAAACCTGACTTCACCTACAGTGGCCATACAGGTACTTTACACATTATTCAGTTTGCTGAATTAAATTGGTCATTGTTCCAATGTGGCAAGTTACTGAATTATTATTCTATTTTAGGCAGCTACACAGCCCACTCAGGTGACGCTGATAAGCACTCCCAGTGGGGTGGAGGCACAGCAGGACCTCCCTGTGTCCATTCTGGCCTCCCCCACCTCTGAACAGCCCTCCACCACCGGCACCGAAGCGGGGGATGCCCCGGGTGAAGTGACTCTGGTCTGCTCCAACCCACCATGCGAGACCCATGAAACTGGTACCACCAACACGGCCACCACCGTCTCTGCCAACATTGGAAACGAGCGTGTGTGTTCAAACCCACCTTGTGAGACACACGTGACTGGAACAACCAACACGACGACCACGGCCTCGTCCGACATGGGCCGCGTGCAGCAAGTATGCAGCAACCCACCATGCGAAACGCATGAAACGGGCACCACAAACACATCAACACAGGCGTCCTCAAACATGGGCAGAGAGACCAACACGGTACAGAGAGTATGTTCCAACCCACCTTGTGAGACCCATGAAACCGGCACCACCAACACAGCAACACAGGCATCTTCAAGTATGGGCAGTGCGGAGACTAACACTGTTCAGAGAGTCTGTTCCAACCCACCTTGTGAGACCCATGAAACCGGCACCACCAACACAGCAACACAGGCATCTTCAAATATGGGCAGCGCGGAGACTAACACTGTTCAGAGAGTCTGTTCCAACCCACCTTGTGAGACCCATGAAACCGGCACCACCAACACAGCAACACAGGCATCTTCAAGTATGGGCAGCGCGGAGACTAACACTGTTCAGAGAGTCTGTTCCAACCCACCTTGTGAGACCCATGAAACCGGCACCACCAACACAGCAACACAGGCATCTTCCAGTATGGGCAGTGCGGGGACCAACACTGTACAAAGAGTGTGTTCAAACCCACCTTGTGAGACCCATGAAACCGGCACCACCAACACAGCCACCCAGTCTTCTTCCAGTATGGGTAGTGCGGGGACCAACACTGTACAAAGAGTGTGTTCAAACCCACCATGTGAGACCCATGAGACCGGCACTACTAATACACCCACACAGGCTTCATCCAACATCGGCACAGGGCAAAATGGCATGGTGCAGAGAGTGTGTTCCAACCCACCATGCGAGACCCACGAGACAGGCACCACCAATACAGCCACTACTGCCACCAGCAGCCTTGAGTCAGCTGAAGGAACAGGTAAGGCAGATTATCTTTCTCGATCTTAGGAAATATTGATATTTTTCCTACATGAAGACTTAAACAGGTTAGTCAAACGCCTTTTAAGCGTCTAGTAATTCTCCTAAAATTACATTCTGTATGGTGTAGGTTTAAATTATATAGCCAGTGCCTGGCATTCAAAACGGGACATTACGTGATGTGATCTGTCCAACAGATTTTACAAGATCTGTACGCAGATGTCTAGTTTCTGGTCTACAAGTGGTTTCTAGTGTAAGCTTTCAGAGATCGCTCAGATGCCTTTTAAGCTTTTAGAGATACAAAAAACCTACACGTTTTGTTCAGCCTGATTTTTACCAGTGTAATTGGAACAGAAACCCATCTGCTGAGAGTCTAGGATGACTTGAAAAGAAGCTGGATTGTAATTTATCACTTTTTCAAGCTGTTGGTTCATTGGGAAAACGTGAGCTTTTGCTGCAGAATAGACAGGATTGTCTGCATTAATGAAGATGTGTTTATTTAGGCATTTTTGTCTGTGTATTCAAGGATGCAAACGTGTGTTTCATCAGCTTTGAGTTGTGCAATAACAGTAATGGTCCAAATACTCAAGATTGCGAGATGCTCCATCTCTGCTAGTATTTTAGCCTCTTTGCATTAGGTTTGTGCATCATGATCGTCTTGGTGAGACTGTAATTTGTCTCGCAGCGCAACAGAGTGGTGACGGACAAGACGCTGGCACCAGTGCTGAGGCGACTTCATTGACGGAATCTGCCAATCCCCCAATTCAGAGCAGAGCCATCACCACTGTGACACAGGCTACACCCACCCCAGGACCCTCAGTTCCTGTAAGTCTTAACCTGCTTCAAGTCATTTTTGCTTAGACAATATTACCTTGTTCACTGACTACAATGATCTCAAGTTAAATGAAGAGAGGGTCCTTTCTGGTGAGTTTGTGCAAGTTTGTCATCTAATTTATTATGATGCCAATCTTGCGTGCACTTTAGCCATCACTTTATTTACTATGTTATGTTTTGTTGCACCATGCTTGTGGAGACTTGATAGTTATCTCATTATTTGTATATATTAATGAGTGGGGTGATTAAACAGTCCTGGCATGTGTCTTTTTTTTTTTTTTTTTCTTTTTTTTTTTTTTTTGCTCCCTTCAGGAAATCTCATCTATGGCAGGGTCTGCTGCTGTAGTGGAGGGCTCTGGTGAAGCTGAAGCAATGGAGCAGGGAGACTCTGAAGCAGTAGCGATGGGCGAGGAGCCCATGCAAACAGGGGGAGAACTGGGTGAAGAGGGAGCTGTTAGAGTTGTTGCTATTGAGGAGGGTGCTGCTGGTGAGGCAGGCACCATGCTGCAGGTTCATGTTGCCATGGAAGCACAGCCAGGCCAGGGAGAGCAGGCTGAGGTATGGGTGAGCAATGTGGCCAAAACATTGTAATATGCACTTTTAGGTTTACTAGATAAGACTAAACTGGTAGTTTATGTTTAAAAACTTCAAAGGTTATTGAAAATCTACAAAGCAAGTAAAAAAGGGCACTTAAACTGTAATAAACTAGGTACATTTTGATTACGTTACTAGAAAAATATGTAATAAATCAGATTATATGTTTACTATATTGAACAGATCACTATGTTGACAGATTTTTTTAAATTGAAATTTGTCGAATTGGTCATGTGTTTGCAGATGGAGCAGGGTGGTGAGGGTGCAGAGGCTGTGGCTCTGGCAGGGCAGGACTCTGAGGCCTTAGCACTGCCTCAGGAACTTATGTCAGCTGAGGGACAGCAGACCACGTTGATGGTAACGGGACTGACCCCAGAGGAACTTGCTGTCACTGCCGCAGCAGAAGCTGCCGCACAGGCTGCAGCCACAGAAGAGGCCCAGGCGCTTGCCATACAAGCTGTGCTGCAGGCAGCCCAACAGGCAGTGCTTAGTATGTAATCATACGGCCTAAGCTTTAACAGAATGCTCACTACCAGAGATGTTATACAAACTCTGGAAATTTTTGTCTGCTTTTTCTTTTTTCAGATGAAGGAGACTCTGGACAGGATGGTCAGCAGACCACCACCATTCCTATTGTACTGACGCAACAGGAACTGGCTGCTCTGGTCCAGCAGCAGCAGCAACTTCAGGAGGTTCAAGCAGCAGCAGCCGCTGCGGCTGCAGCAGCAGCCGCCTCTGCCCAGCAGCTGGGAGCCGATTCGGCGGCAGCGTCTCTGCCCACTGAGGGCCTGGCACCTGCGGACAGCCTCAATGACCCCACGACCGAGAGTAATGGCCATGAGATGGCTGCAGCAGCAGTAACTGGAGCTGTGGCTCAGCTTCTACCCAGCACTTCTGCAGAGAGTAAGAAAAATAAAATGTGCCATCAAAGCCATAGTGTACTAGTGTTAACTGCAAAAAACCCATTTTGCTTGTGGTTTTCTTTTCAAGTAAGCAGGAGCACATCTGAGAACTCTTAATCAGTTCGTCTTGCTTTTTAAGCATTACTTTTCACTCTTGTTCTGTTGTAACGGATACATGGATAAAATAAATAGCCTAATAAACAAACTGGAAAATCTTGTATACTATAAACAATAGTACTAGCAATGAACAAACAAATGCCTACTTTTCATGCAGCTTTGGCTCCATCGAGTACACTTGCTCCAGCCCAGCCCATGGTGGTTGCCAGCCCTGCCAAGATACAGGCTGCCACTGCACTTGCTGAGGTAGCCAATGGCATTGAGACTGCAGCTGGGGTGAGCTGAATAATGCATTCACTCACACACGTTTCTACATTATATATGGTTGTATTCTGGGTTTGGGAAGAATGTGCCGGTCATTTAAAGAATCGTGTTTTCTCTTTTGTCTGGTATTAACAGAAGCCAGGAGCACCCCCTGCAATTGTGAAACCACCAGTGAAGAAAGAAAATCAGTGGTTTGATGTTGGAATAGTGAAGGTGACCAACATGGTCGTCACACACTATTATGTCCCGGGAGAAGATTCAGAGGTCATTGATGTAAGTTAGATTTTCTCTCTTGCTGCTGTTTAGATTTGTGTACTTCAGTGATTTGAGTTTGCCTCACGTGTGTCCTATTGCAGGATGATTCTGGGGCCATACCAGACTACAGTCAAATGAAGAAAGTGGAGCTATCTCCTGGCACTGCATACAAGTTCCGTGTGGCCGGAATCAACACTTGCGGCCGTGGAACGTTTTCCGAAGTGTCTGCATTCAAGACATGCTTGCCTGGCTTCCCTGGAGCACCATGTGCCATTAAAATCAGCAAGGTGAGCTTTTATAAACTGAGTATTCACACTATTCTTTCGTCAGAAGCCTTCTTTTCTTTTGTTTTTGTTTTTTTCTTTCCTTTGGCATTTTTCGTTCATGTAAATCATGGATTTTGTCCATGTAATCAGAGCCCGGATGGTGCTCACCTCACCTGGGAACCTCCATCAGTGACGTCGGGGAAGATCATAGAATACTCGGTCTACCTGGCCATCCAGAGCTCTCAGACGACCGAGGCGAAAGCATCTTCCCCAGCTCAGCTGGCCTTCATGCGGGTGTACTGTGGGCCAAACCCTTCCTGCTTAGTCCAGACTTCCAGCCTGTCCAACGCTCACATCGACTACACCACCAAACCCGCCATCATCTTCCGCATTGCTGCCCGCAATGAGAAGGGCTACGGCCCTGCTACGCAAGTCAGGTGGCTACAAGGTGAGCTGGCATAATGGAGTAAAATTTTTCTTTGAATTTTTTTTTATTGTGAGATTATATGGAGAACTATGTTGTGTGTTAAACCAGGAATGTGTCTGATCTTTTCCAGAAACGAGTAAAGATGGATCTGCTGCCAAGCCTGCGGCGAAGAGACCGGTCTCCTCTCCTGATACGTGAGTGTTTTGTCAAATGTTTCTAATGAATAATACATAATTGGGTTAAACACTATAGGGTTTATTCTAAAATGTAATTCAGTGGAGACTATTGGGTTTAATAGAGCTGTCTGAAGATTCTCAGTATCTTGTGGGTCTGAGTGAAACCGAGTGCTTCTCTCTGATACTTTAGCATGAGGTGCTGGGTAAGTTGCTGGGAGTGGTTATTATTGGTTAATGTTACCTTTCCTCCACACACACTTTTGTTAAAGAACTCTGGATTAGATTCTACCAAACTGATCTGAATACATATTCTTTTTTGTTTTGTTTTTCCCATCCCACTCTACAGGAAAGGTACCGGTCCAAAAAAGGCTAGAGCTGACCAGTGAGAGATTTTGACATGGCCCTCCCCCTTTGAGACCAAGACCCCTGACCGAACTCCTTCCTGCTGAATGCCCTCCCCAGCCTTATTAAACCACATCCCCTACCACTTCCTACTTAACATGAAATGACATCGGATGGAAAGGAGAAAGATCACGATAATCTGTTTGTGCCCTACCCCAATCATCACTGGACATCCTGGTGCCATGGACGCCTTATCGCTTCGACTGTGTTAAAATGAAAACCGTATTATAAATGTTTCTTCAGGCAAACAGTTAAAAGCACATTCTTTTTGCTTTGTCCCGGAAGTTTTGTGTGATAAATTTCCAATGGCAGCATTCAGTCAAGTTAACTGTTGTTTTCTGTAGTTCGTTTTTTTTTTCTCCTTCCTTCATGTTCCTTTATTTTATCTTACAAGCAATAGATAAAAAGAAAAAAAAAAACGAAAACAACTTTGCTCTTCTGCCAGTTTTTTAAGTCTGTATATTTCAGTTGGACACAGACGGACGTTGGACGGTAACTGAAGAGGGAGAAAGCCGACAATGAAGCTACACCTGGAAAATCCATTGAAGGATGGGAGGGGGGAAAAGCAACAACACAGCACTTGGTGATGCTTCTGAAGAAAAAAACAAACAAACTTCATTTTAAGACATCTGTAATTGTATATTCAATCCAGTCCAGTAGCCTGTTATTACATCACTGTGTTTTCATTCATAGCTAAGAGGGAATTGGAGAACTGTATTTTGTACCGAAGACGTAAGGACTCCGATCCTTGTGTAGATGGGGAGGCATGTGACTTTTTTTTTTTCCTTTTTTTTTTTAAATTGCATTGAAATGCATCTTGTATAAAGAAAGGGGGGGGGGGGGGGAATCCCATAAATAGTAAGAAGTGATGCAGAAGCTCGCTGTGTGTGGTTTATTTTTGTATTTTTTCTTTTTTTTTAAAAAACAGAAAACAATGTTCCCCTTATCGTGTATGTGTGTGCATTTGCTCAGTTTTTAAAAGAAAACACGTTTTCCTGCTCATTCCTTGTAGTCTCCGTGTCTTGTGGGATCCTGTGGCCAGTTGTCTCATGTGCCGCGGAATTTTCTACATCCTACTCTAAAAGGAATATTTCAGACGAACATTGGGAAATTAAAGATTCGAAGTGAACTTTTTCTACTCCCTTTGGAGAGACTACCCACTTAAAACAAGCTTTAGCATACTGAATATAAGTTTTTCTTTCTTTATGCATTTTTTCCCTCCTGACTTGTATATTGTTGCTCATTTAAAGAAGTGTGTTGCTGAAAGGCTGTTTGTGTTCTCCTTTGGTTCATTTTTTTTCCTTTTCTTTTTCCTGTTAACCTTTTCACTAGTCCATAGTTTGTAAACTTTTGAGTTTCTGTGGATTTGCCCCCCCCTCCTCATGCTTGTTTGTGAGCCGGTTAGAGGTTAAAAGCAAAACTGGTATTCTTCTCATTGTGGGGGAAAATGTTGCAAGGATTTTCATTCATCGTGGGGCAGTTGAATTTTTCTTTCCCCCTTACGCAGATGGTTTCGGAGTGCAGGGTACAGATGGATTAACAGTGTCGGATTGAGATTGCTGATACGGGATGCAGTTTATTCATTGTGTTCAGTTGGATGATACTCAATTCCGATCCTGGACCAGCATGCTTGCTCTGAAACGTTATTTGCATTACAAACCCCCCAGTTTCTAGAATGGCGTTTGACTGAAAAGTGGACTGGTATGTGTCTGAATGGAAATGAGAAACATTGGTTTGCTTTTCTGACAATTTTGTGAGAGTGATGGATTATTGGCACAGCCAGCGTTTGAACTCAGTTGTAAATTAGTTCTTTCACGTAGCAAGAAGTAAAACAAAACTCTGCCTTTTTATATAATTATCTGTAACAAAATGTTTTTACATGTTGTCATCTATTGATTGCTTTTGTGTCTTGACATATAAAAGTAATGGAAATCTGTCTCGCTGTTCATTTGTGTCATGTTGCTTGGTTTTCATTGTTTTTATTTTTTGTTTTTGTTTGTTTTTATTTGCTGATTGAGGATTCATGGGTCATGTCTTTGGGATATGTATAATTAATATAAAGACCAGCAAGAATATTAAATGTCTTTCTAATCAGATATAGCAAAAGAAATAAATGTGATAGGATTTTAACGCTGTTTATGCACACATGGCTACTTTCCAACGATAATAAACCATTTTAGAGTATGCTGAACACTGGTTTATGGAGTTGGCTCGTCGTCTATAAATATAAAACGCCAATTTTAGGCGGTTGGGCTTTCTTACTTGCCGTAGCGCCATGTCTGCGTTTCCATGGATACGAGGCGGACTTGTTAGCCTGAAAGAAGCTGCTTGTTTTGGACCGAGTAGTTACCTTAATTAGTAATGTAGTACGTCTGATTAGTGTGTTTATATATTTATATATATATTTTTTTTTTTTCTCGACATCTACGTATGTAAAATGAGATCTCATGTCGAAAGAGCAAGTTAGCTAGGCTAGTTGTAGGGATTAGCCTCTTCGGCTAGTGCTATGGATCAGTACAGTATTCTCGGTAGGATTGGCGAAGGAGCTCATGGAATTGTGTTCAAGGCCAAACATATCGAGGTAAAAACGATGCACGTTTATAGTCGACGCCTTTGTGTTTTGTGCTTTCGTCGGTTATAAGGGTTATTTCTGTAACTAGCCGTTGGAGATAACGTTATTAGGTAACGGTACTTATCTGTGCGCGGTGTTACGAGCATGAACATATTTCTTTGCAATATGGCCATCATGCACTCATTTGTGCTCTCCAGATCTTTGCAATATATCGACAGAAAAGATTATGTACATTATAGATGTTGTATTAGATCTGTATTTCACTTGCTCTTTCTTTGTAGTACCCTATGTTTGTGGAAGTTTTTTTTCTTGAACTATTGCTAAATTAGCTCCCTCTCCCCCCAAAAAACCCCAACCATCCTCAGATCTTCAGATTTGCTTCACCTCCACGCAACTTTATTCCAAAAAAAAACTAGCCGAATTTGCCATGAAAGTAAAACAAACCAAAATAAACACCACTGTTCTGCATTATTCTCCTACATCATGCTCCAGGTCTTATATTCCCGGTCTCTATGCATGCCATTTACACCGATCAGGCACAACATTATGACCACCTGCCTAATATTGTGTTGGTCCCCCTTCTGCTGCCAAAACAGCCCTGACCCGTCGAGGCATGGACTCCACAAGATCCCTGAAGGTGTGCTGTGGTATCTGGCACCAAGATGTTCGCAGCAGATCCTTTAAGTCCTGTAAGATGAGAGGTGGAGCCTCCCTAGGCTCTAATGCTCTGATCCAGTGGTTTAGCCATCATAATTTGGCCCTTCGTCAAACTCGCTCAAATCCTTACGCTTGTCCATTTTTCCTGCTTCTAACACATCAACTTTGAGGACAGAATGTTCACTTGCTGCCTAATATATCCCACCCACTAACAGGTGCCATGATGAAGAGATCGTCAGTGTTATTCACTTCACCTCTCACTGCTCACAATGCTATGGCGGATCGGTGTATCTTCCCATTTAATACATTTAAGTACATATGCAGTTTATCAGCTTTTTCTGTTTCCATCTTCCTTTTTTGCCTGTAGACAGGAGAGACAGTGGCACTGAAGAAAGTGGCCCTGCGAAAGCTAGAAGACGGGATTCCCAACCAAGCACTGAGAGAAATTAAAGCACTTCAGGAAATTGAAGATAACCCATATGTGAGTGTGTGTAAACGATATGGCTTTATATTACACATATTTCTGGTTCATGTGCAGAAGCAACCACTGTGGGCTCACTTACCATCTCCAGTGTTAACCCATGCGCTTGGTTATGTGCTGCTCGGTAACTCCAAATTTAAAGGAATTAGATAAAATGCCTACAATGATGATTTAAAGTACTTGAAATGAATAAAGACATTTATAAAAAACTTTTTTACTAAAGGCTGCAGCTATGCTTGTCTTCCTACCCTGAATGTTGATGCATATTTTCTCCTTTTAGGTAGTAAAGTTAAAGGATGTGTTCCCACACGGTACCGGGTTTGTGCTGGTCTTTGAGTACATGCTGTCGGATCTGTCAGAGGTCATCCGGAACTCTCAGAGACCCCTGACCGAGTCTCAGGTCAAGGGCTACATGATGATGTTGCTCAAAGGGGTGGCCTTCTGTCACGAGAACTCCATCATGCACAGGGTAGGCGGCTCCTCATGATATGAGGTCCTCTCTTTTTTGGGGGGCTTAATCATTTGGGGTGAGATCAGATTCAACTACTGACCTGACATAACAGTAATAATAGTTAAGTAACAACTCTGATTTAACTTGGAAATGTAATTATTCAGCATCCCTTTGGAATTCTCTCTTCTGATTGGTCAGAATTTCCTACAACAGCACATCTGATGTTCGTTCCAGCTGTAAAACAAATCACAGTATGATATTAAAAGCATATGTAATTATTGATATGGTGAAGTTTTCTCTAAGAAGATGTTTATGGAAGGAGTCTCCAGTGTCAGTGCTTTGCAACAGTCATATAAACAGACAGATAAAAAGTATGATATATTGTTCTTTAATCAGTCATGATGGTAATTGTTGGCAGATTTCTGTGCTATAAGAGGAGCGTGCTGTTATTGGAACAACTTTGCAATCTGTCTCGGATTGTTTTCCTTTAACAGCACATCCTTAAAGTGTTTTATTTTTTTGTCTCTACCTTGTCTCTCCACATTTATAAAATTTGATTCATTGTGTATATATTGATTTTATGCAGGATCTGAAGCCTGCAAACCTTCTAATCAGCTCAACAGGTCATTTGAAGATTGCTGATTTTGGCCTGGCCAGGCTTTTCTCCAACGATGGAGAGAGGCTTTACAGTCATCAGGTGGCCACAAGGTGAGTAGTAGTTTTATTTGCATGTATAGTTTGACCTACACTTTAACAAAATACTTTTCTACTGGTTGTTAATTCAGTATAGAGGCACTCAATACCTCTCTGGTTGTCTTCGCTATATGGATCTTTGGTCTTGTGTGTATGTGTGTGTATGTGTGTGTGTGAAGCCGTAAACAGATTCTTAGCCTGCTTTTCTTATGAAAATGATATGCTTTTGTGTTGCAGGTGGTACAGAGCTCCAGAACTTCTCTACGGTGCTCGGAAATATGACGAAGGAGTGGATCTCTGGTATGCTAATTCACAGCTGTCGTAAAATTATACATGATTAAGATCTTTTAAGAGTTCACGAGTACAAATTGCTAACAGAAACTAACTATCCGTTAGTTTCAGGTGATTTGCATTTGCTCTTAAATGAATGAATAAATGATTTGCATTTGCTCTTAAACTCTTAAATGATGATGGAATAGATTTCTTGGTTGCTATTTCACGGTTTATATTTCCAACAGAGAAAATGCATTAAAGGAGCAATTTTTCATTTTTAGACCTCTGTTATTATAGCTTAATATTATTAATAGTTAAGATTAATTTAAACTTTAGGTTAATAATAATTTTAAAAAAAACAAAAAACATGTTTAAGGCACAGTTCTCCATTACTGTTTAAATAAAGGCATTACATCAGAATATTGTGAGCTGTAGATTTGCTATAGTATCTTTAAAATCGTATCATTATCATGTTATAGGTCAGGGAACACTTTTAAATATTACAGATTGCAGCTCTAATGTATTAAAAAGGTGCTACATATGAGAAAGTTACCTTTAAGGGTTATAATTATTAGACAGGAGACCGCAAGGACTGTGCTGATGCTAGGAAAGGGGGATTGCATAAAATACTAAATGCAGGGGTGCCAATAGATTGTGACACATATATGATTTAATTGAATTTTTTTTTTTAAATCTTAGAATAAATTCTCTTGAAGGTTAGATATCACTCGTTTTCAGTGTGGCGTTAATGTAATTCAGCACAAATACTTTTTTGACCATCTGTACCAAGGGTGCCAATACTATTGAATCTGACTGTGTTACAGAAGCTCATCTTTAATTCATAACGGTGATAAATATTTGCTTCGAACCACCTTCCTCAGCACACACTAACCCTAGGTAATGTCTGTTTATCTGTATTTTTCGAGACGCACACTAGATGGTGACACTTTCACAAATGCCGCGAAATCTCTAGCGAAGCTGTTGGTCAGTTAGTAATCAGGTGCAGTTGGTTTCTAACCCCTGACTTGTGGTTTGGTGTGTGCTTGTTGCAGGGCAGTGGGTTGTATATTTGGGGAGCTGTTGAATAACTCTCCTCTTTTCCCTGGAGAGAATGACATCGAGCAGCTTTGCTGTGTGCTCCGTGTCCTGGGAACTCCGAACCAGAAAGTGTGGCCGGTGAGCTTCTCCATCCGCAGTCCCTGCCCGGTTTCTCTGGTCTTCTTCTAAATATATGTCTAAATATATAATCCTCAGCTCACGAGTTTAAACAGAGTGGGACTTTTAAACCAGCAATGCCATTATATTATACAAGATCTCATGTGATTTGGATCTGAGGTATTGTTTCCAATGATTGATGCACTAGTGATGCATCCTGAGTGCAAAATAATCACCTGGATTGGTTTTGTCAGGATTGGGCTGAGCTATGGATCACCTGTGGGTCTCCTTATAAGACATTGCATTGCTGATGCATCATCAGTGATTAGTCGTGTTTACATTTGTAGAAACTACAAGCCATTTTGATGTGATATTTTGCAAGGCAATGTGATGCCATTGCTTATAGAAAGTGGAAGGTCAGAGGTGAAGCTGTAAGTTTTCCGACACGAGAAAATTTGCTTTATATGAATAGATTTAGATGAACAAGCATGGTGACAGTAGTGAGGGCAAAAAAGCTTCATCCGCATCTTAAATGCAACTATAAATGGATAAAAACTACAATGTCATTGTTTAATAAATAAAAATTGTAAGTGATGGCAAAGTGCTGTGGTATAAAAGAAACAAAACACTATAGCATCAAAATTTTATTTAGAAACTACATTTAAAGACATCAGTGATCCGAAGTGTTGGACATAACATCATTTAACCTCACATAAAATAACCTTATAAGACAAAGAATACTACAGGTTGTGCTGTTCTAGGAAAATAATCAGCGCAGGTAACCGAAACTCCACTAACCGTTGTTTATTATTTCTCTATTACAGCAGAAGTGTTTTATTTACTGCATGATATTTCTGATTACAGTTCTAAGGAGAGCTCTGCATGTACTAGAGCTCGTAGTGATGTTATATCTGTTTATCATAAAGGATATGTTGCGTCTTTTTATTTTTCTTTTTTCTACAGGAGATCACAGAGTTGCCAGATTACAACAAGATCACGTTTAAAGATAACCCGCCGATCCCTCTGGAGGAAATCGTGCCCGATACGTCCCCTCAGGCCATTGACCTGCTGAAGAAATTTCTCGTGTATCCATCCAAGCAGAGGATTAGTGCCGGACAGGTGTGATGACACAAACCATCTGACTTTAACATCTTTACACATCTTTAACGGTCCTGCCTTTTTTTTTTTTTCTCCAGCGTGTAAGACATATATGTGAACACTGCTGTGCAATACACAAGGTTTCCAAAGATTCAACTTAATTCAATTCTATTTGTATAGCGCTTTTAACAATGGCCATTTTCTCAAAGCAGCTTTACTGAACATAGGAAATATAGTACAATACATTCAAGATTAATTTTAGACAAAAAGTTTTAGACAAATTTCGATTTAAATTTATTTGTAATAATCCCTAATCTATAATGAGCAAGCCTGTGGTGAGGAAAAACTCCCTGAGATGGTAAGAGGAAGAAACCTTGAGAGGAACCAGACTCAAAAGAGAACCTCATCCTCATTTAGGTGAAACATTATAAATAATGTCCTTTTCTACAGTCATATATAGACAGTAACCAGGAGCTCGTGAGCAACTCATAAATTAGCTCAACATCTGAGTTCAAGACACAATGAAATCTACACCGATCAGGCATAACATTATGACCACTTGCCTAATATTGTGTTGGTCCCCCTTTTGCTGCCAAAACAGCCCTGACCCGTCATGCACTGTGTATTCTGACACCTTTCTATCAGAACCAGCATTAACTTCTTCAGCAATTTGAGCAACAGTAGCTCGTCTGTTGGATCGGATCACACGGGCCAGCCTTCGCTCCCCACGTGCATCAATGAGCCTTGGCCGCCCATGACCCTGTCGCCGGTTCACCACTGTTCCTTCCTTGGACCACTTTTGATAGATACTGACCACTGCAGACCGGGAACACCCCACAAGAGCTGCAGTTTTGGAGATGTTCTGATCCAGTGGTCTAGCCATCACAATTTGGTCCTTCGTCAAACTCACTCAAATCCTTACGCTTGCCCATTTTTCCTGCTTCTAACACATCAACTTTGAGGACAAAATGTTCACTTGCTGCCTAATATATCCCTCCCACTAACAGGTGCCATGATGAGGAGATCATCAGTGTTATTCACCTCACCTCTCAGTGCTTATAATGTTATGTCTGATCGGTGTGTATATAAAAGATGCTAAGAGATGTATGTCCCACTGAATGGAATCAACAGCGATGAACATAACGTTAATGACATGTATGACATAGTTGTTGCTATGATAGCAACAGAATAAGGAAACTTAATTAACCCAAGGGATAAATGTTATATTTAAAAATTCACTATTTTCACATTCGCCACGTCTACTATTTTTGGACACTGACGCTTTGTCACTCGCTCGGTCACTTCCTTCTGTTTTGTTTCACTCCTCAGGCTCTACTGCATCCCTACTTCTTCACAGACCCGCTTCCTGCCCATCACTCAGAGCTGCCCATCCCTCAGCGCGGGGGGAAACACTCTCGCCAGCGACTGCAGCCCCCCTACGAGTTCTCAGTGGATCAGCCTTTGCACGAGAGCTTGGTGGATCCCAGTCTGATCCAACCACACGCATGGGGGTGTTTATGAGGCCTGCTTTATTGATCATGGCTTTTGTTTTTGCACCTAGCTGAAGCTGACTTTGTAGTTGCATTCTTAAAACATTCATGAATATATTATGTAACATCTGAAAATATATCTAAAAAATATTTATTTCCTGCCTGTAATTAATTCAATTAATTACATATTGCAACTTCATGGTTTCGTGCCAGATATTGTGAGTTTTGATGTGAGCTAGAGAGTGTCCTTAGTTGTTGTACAGTTGTTTAGATCCTAATAGACGTGTGATCTTTTATTCTTTAGCGCACATTTGAATAGTGTCACACAACTACTGATTTGAATTTTGAGCTTAACTTCCTGTAAATAACTTCCTGACAGCTCTGCCTCTCTGTTTTGTTGTCTTTTTTTTTTCATGTTTGTGGCTTAGATATATATTTTCAGCTGTGAATTCATCTCGTAATAGTAACATCACTGCAGGAGTTATTGAACCAAAACCAGTGTTTCATAATCCTCAGCAGTGGTGGCTAATGGGAATCAAGTGACGCCTTAGATAACAGCAAACAGCCACCACATGACTGAAACCACACCCTGTTTACTGTATAGTGCACTGTCATTTCTAAAAACCTCATGGAGAAGATCCAGCGCTCTGCTGAATAAATAATACTGAATGAAATACCCGTGAAGCAATCAAGTAAACTTCAGCTCCCTTTCTAAAGTTTATCCTTAAGTCATCTGGCTTTATTATTGCAAACATAAATTAATTATATGTGCCCTCAAACAGCCACAACACATTTTAAAGATGCAGATTATAATTTTAAGCATTATTCTATATCTCTATATAAGCAGTATTGGTTGAATTTTACATCTAATACGTGATTGGAATTAATCCCAAGTAGTCTCACTGATTTCTTCATTTTAAGCCCATGATACAGATGCAGCATGCAACTCCGCTCTGAAATTGTTCTCTGAAATGCAATTCATCAAACATAAATAGTTTAGGTTGTGGAGGAAGGTGTCTTTTACTTGCAGGTCGCTTCACAGGCCATAGAGGGCGCGCTATATAACGTCTACTTTATCACATTGTCGTCTAACTGATTATTTCATTAGATCATTCTCATAAAACAAAAGACACACTTTGCACACCAAAATATTGTTTCATGATTCAGTTTATTAACAAAAAACAAACAAATAAAAGAAAAAAACGTGTATGAGCCTCCAAATCATTGAACTCCGGTGTTGTTTTTCAGGGGTTGGGTTCGGCCCCTTAGTCAAATGAAAGGAACTCTTAATGCTTCAGCATACCAAGACATTTTGGACAATTTCATGCTCCCAGCTTTGTGGGAACAGTTTGGGGATGACCCCTTCCTGTTCCAACATGACTGCACACCAGTGCACAAAGCAAGCTCCATAAAGACATGGATGAGTGAGTTTGGTGTGGAGGAACTTGACTGGCCTGCACAGAGTCCTGACCTCAACCCCATAGAACACCTTTGGGATGAATTAGAGCGGAGACTGTGAGCCAGACCTTCTCGTCCAACATCAGTGCCTGACCTCACAAATGCACTTCTAGAGGAACGGTCAAAAAATTTCCATAAACACACTCCTAAACCTTGTGGAAAGCCTTCCCAGAAGAATTGAAGCTGTTATAGTTACATAAAACAGACCAGCTCCATATTACATTCATGTGCATGTAAAGACAGACGTCCCAGTTTTGGTCTGGCTCGCAGTCTCCACTCCACACCAAACTCACTCATCCATGTCTTTATGGAGCTTGCTTTGTGCACTGGCGTGCAGTCATGTTGGAACAGGAAGGGGTCATCCCCAAACTGATCACACAAAGATAGGAGCATGAAATTGTCCAAAATGTCTTGGTGTGTTGAAGCATTAAGAGTTCCTTTCACTGGAACTAAGGGGCCGAGCCCAACCCCTGAATTCAACGATTTGGTGGGGTGTCCCAAAACTTTTGACAATATAGCGTATCGTCTGAATTAAAAAAAGCACACTGGTATAGTACTGTACAGACAAGTCTATTTCCATTTTGTACCTTATTTTATTTGATCTCTTTTATCTTATCATATTGTATTTTATTTTCATTTTCCTTGACTCCTCATACCTTTTGACTGTACTCTGTTTCATTTTTAATAATATGGACAGTTGTAAAAAAGCACTTTACAGCATGTCCTATTGTATATGATAATGTGATGATATGAGATGCGAAAATCATTATGCTATTGTCCAGTCAGTTACTGATGAACTGACTTCTTATACAGTGTGCACCATGTAGTATTTATTTTCAGTTATATCTTTACTACATGTACATGTGTGTCTACTAATGTACAGGCAGTATATTCACATACCACACACACACACACACACACACACACACACACACTATATCAGCATCTTTCAGATTTGGCCCTTTGGGCTTTTTCATCAAGTTGTATTTATTTGTTTTTATTTTAAAATTTTTATTTTTATTTCTCATGACAACTCACTAATACAGCAAAATACATACATATATATATATATGTATGTAGGTATTTTGCTGTATTAGTGAGTTGTCATGAGAAATAAAAATAAAAATTTTATATATATACACACACACACACACACACATATATATATATATATATATATATATATATAAAGCACACCCTGAACTTCATTATTAATTGTTATTATTTACAAATGTTCATTTTATTATTATTATTATTATTATTAATATTATTATTATTTATAAATGTACATTATTAATTTCTACAACACCCTTCTTTTTTTTTTTTTAAAGAGTTATATAATTTAGGAGTATTGCTGCATTAGATTATGAATATTATAATTGTCAGTAACCTGTGTGTAACAGTGAATAAAAACCAAAGCAATAATCTTTACACTGGCTCAGTTATTAGGAGATATCAGCTTTTTTTTGACGTCCAGCTTCCAGTTTTATTCCTTCATACAAAATAAAACACGACACGTGACTTTACCTGCATATGTAAAAGCATGGCTATGGGAGCGGCGTTATTCACCCACTCACCTGTCTATCTAACGCACATCTGGCAGATTAATTAGACGTTCATCAGAGCCAAAAATCGTCCATCAGGTTTCCAAGAACTATAAAATGTGTAGTGATTTCTGTAACATCGATGTTGAACACACTACCAAGCTCTGTTTTCTTACAAATTCGTCTTATAAATGTGGCTCGTTTCAATGCTATTTCAAAATAGTATCACACAAAATCCACCCTTGTAGTTGTAGAGTAACATTTCTAGGACAATTCAATAAAAATTCTATTAATAAACAACTGAATAAAGTAGAAAAGGAGACTGTGAGTGTCAGTGAAATGATAAAATCCTCGCTGGCCATTATTAAACTTGGGAGTCGATGAAACGAGCGAATTGTGAATTACTTGGAAGTACTTTAACTCAAACCAAGAAACAGTGAGAGATGTACTTATATTAATCCAAAGCAGGAGAAATTAATAATAAAAATTAATAATTAATAAAAAGCAGAAAATCAGGAAGGTCGTATAAAATTGGATAAAGAAGAGAGTGTAATAGTTGTGGTATAGTGGGCGTTAAGGGGGCTTAATAACAATAATCCTTTTTCTTTTCTTTATTTCTCTCATCTTAATTACACCGACCCTGCAAGAAGTCACTGCCGCTCCCCCCAGTACCGCTCAATTTTCAGCAAAAAATAAAGTAAAAATAATTTACAAATACAAAATATTATTAACGAAACAGAATCTTCTTCATTCCACTCTTACAATAGTATACCTTAAATAGAAAAAATACACATAAAGAAACAATACGATAAAACACTCTGTCTGTCTGTCTGTCTGTCTGTCTGTCTGTCTATCTATCTATCTATCTATGTCTGTCTGTCTGTCTGTCTGTCTGTCTGTCTATCTATCTATCTATCTATGTC
>JAUCMX010000007.1:26291398-26326398 GCA_033459395.1 Hemibagrus guttatus
TACCCAGTGTATTTCTGAAGTTATAACATTTTAAAAAAGAATATATATTTAAAAATATATATATATATTTGTTTCTTTTCTGGTTTGACTTGATTGTACTTTTTTGTGCAGAAAGTTCATACACAAATGCCTGAGACACGCTGCATATATTACTGTCAGCCATGTTGGACTGTAAAAAAAAAAATCAACACTTAGTAGAGCACCAGATATCAGAATATTGGTGTATAAACCAAAGATTTATTTAGTTTGAGACTGATTTACGCTGATGTCACATAACTCTGAACGAACGGTCTGGAGCACAATCCCACCGTATAATAACAAACACAGCTCAGCTTTAATCAGGTCATATCTCTGGTATGATAAGGGCCTACCCAAAACTTAACGCCTCACAAGACATGACTTAGATGTGTTTGGCTCGAAAAGACGTAGGCATACGGTGTAATATAGAGTTTTTTGGCCCACAATGCATCTTTCTATTGCTATAACCGGCCCTTATGCATCTGAAGTCAGCCATATTTGTTCTGTTATTTTTGTGTTTATACGGTTATTCGATTCTTTGAAGATCGTCTCGGACGTGAGACACCCTTCGCCTGTGTTACTCTTGCGTTTATAAGAATACAGAATTATAAAAGGTTATGACACCAGTGCGAATATAGCTCTGCCACTTCCCTCTGAAGAACTAACTGGTGTGGGAGGAGTGTCTTCAGAAGAGCATTTTCTAAAATTACTTCCTACACCATGCCCCCTCCCTCCTTTCCCTTCTGACCCCCACCACCAACACACCACCCTAACTTTCTCTTATCGGACCAGCAGCACTTCAGAGCAACGCCTGCTCTTAACTGTAGCTCTCTCACCTCTCTTGCTCACCTGGAGGCACGGAGATCATCCACACCGAACTACAGACAGGTAAGAAGCACCGGCAGCACGGATGCTGGATGCTGGATGGAGGACAAATTATTTTGTTTTTGCTCATTATCCTGATTTACCTCATTTTGGCTTTGCTGGCATAACATGTTGCACTGTCAAATGATCTGTACTGGGAAACCATAATAAATGAAGGTAAAAGATTTTTACCTCAGTTTATTATTTGTATTATTGTATCAGTTGCTGTAGTTTATCAAGGAATCTACTGACTATAATTTATTACTATTGATATTTTGTGAATAAACACAGCAGCTATCAAGTAATTATAATATTAAGAGATGATTAAATGACTCATCTAATGACTCATGTGTAAAAAGTAAACAGTGATCTGTGAAAACGCTGAGTGTTCCATGACAATACGATTGAATATTTTTATCTCGATTATTAAGCTTGATATGAGTTTGCGCTCTACGTTTAATCGTAGTGGCAGAAGTAAGGAATAAAATTTGACGAGGTCTTGTCTTCATTTTCCAAAAGAAGACCCAGCCAGTTTTTATTCCCCTTACACCACCACAATGTGCCAATAATTTAAATGTTTAATTAATTAAAGACGTAATACTTTTTATCCGTTTGTAGTTACATTTAACGTTGCGGAACGTTAAGAGAAATAAGCTCGTTCTGTTACAGCAGCTATAAACAGTCCCTCCCATGCCAGGCTCTCGGTTTTTTTGTTTTTTTTTCCTTTCTTTCTTTCTTTTTTTTTTTTCCTTCTCTTGAAGTTAATCAGACAAGAAAATGCAGCTTGGTATTTTACCAAGAAAACCACAAAGCCCTCTGTCCTGATGAGATGATTTTCCTGTGCTGGAAAACTTAACGTAGTTATTGTGGCTTCGACTCTGACTCCCTGACACTGGAGACTCCTTCCAAAAGAGAAAAAAATAATAATATAAACATAATTAAAAAGAAATAAATAAACTTCTTAAAAATTTGCCGTATACTGTTATATATAGCTAATATATTAGAATAAGTAATAATATATATATATATATATATATATATATATATATATATATATATATATATATATATATATATATATATTAGAATGAGTAATAATATATGCTAATATATATATATAAGCTAATATATTAGAATGAATGTTATTTGCAGCTGCACTTCTACTTCTAAAGAAATCAACCTTTTAACCAATCAGAATGAAGAATTCAACATTGCTGTGGTATTATGAGAATTATGATATTTGATACCAAACATTTTGATTTTATAATATCTCTATCTACCACTCGATTTCATTTATTATTATTATTATTATTCTTTTTACAGTTTAGTACTAAAGCTGAAGGAATTTTGGTCATGGAGGCGACTGTAGAGTCTCGCTGGATGTCCTCGTCGCTGATGCCAAGCGAGAGTCTGCCCACCTACCCACCTGACTCCGGCTTTGTGACTCACCCCGAGGATGACTCGACTTTCTCCAGCATAGAGGCCGAATGCAGCGGCCTGCCTTCCCTCTTCTCCAACACCATCCAGACCCGCGGCACGCCGACATACCGGCACAGCCCAGGTCAGTGCTGGACACAAAAATAAATGTATTTATTTATTATTATTACATTTTTTTTTCATAATAATTATAATTGCATTGTGGGATAACAGACAACAGATTATAGCTTTTTATAAATCTAAAATTATTTTTTGACATACAGGTGAGGTTGAATACAGTTCAAGTTTCTTCTTCTGTGGTGCACCAGTGGCTCTGGGGCAGTAGTGTGATCGGAAACAAACTTATAAACAAACCAAAGTTTCCTTCTGCTTCTAATATTTTATGTTAGAGCCGTGAAGAGCGGCGGAAACACCTGCACTGCCCAAAAACAGATGAATCCCCTTACCAGCTTTTTTAAAGCTCGTTGGTATTCATGGGTTGTTTTCATAAACGTTTTGTTTATGACTCAGCATGTTTTGTGAGCCTTTAAGGGTGTTTTCACATTTGCTCATTTCCAGGCTCTCAGATCAACTCAGCATTTTTTTTTTCTGGGCATGTGTGATATCACGTATGAACAAATAATCTCAGGGCTTTCTTGAAGGTTTTCACATATCTGTAGCTCTTTTTACACAAACCTTTATCCTGTTAAAGTCAACACATATTAGTTAGAATAAAGCATAACTAAGAGGGAATTCAGTTCTCTAACGGAAGACGATCTCTTGTTCGCGCCGCAGCTCCGACCTGAGTATTACGGATAATATCATTCAAAATAGTGCAAAAACTCTCTCTCTCTCTCTCTCTCTGCAGTGAGACAGGTTTACTCCTCTCCTTTTCTAAGCGGTCTGTCATGGCTGGAGGGCTCCAGTGCTCACTCTCTCTCTAGCCCATACCCATCACCCCCTTCCTCCTGGCATGGTGGTACTTTCAGCAGGACCCCTGTGCTCCCCCACAGCTCCACCACCTCCTCTCCTTTCCATTCATCCATCCCTCTGTCCTCCATCAGAGCCCCTCGCTCTGAGCTCCACCCTCCTGGACTGGACTGCAAGGACAGCGTGAAAGGCGAGAGGGTCAGTCCTGCAGCGGGTGCTGAGGGTGTAGGGGGAGTTTACACCATCAACCACGTCGCCGGTGGTGGTGTATATCCACATGATCACGGGCCGCCACAGGCGCACACACACACTCACACACACTCGCTAGGACACTATAGCTCCTACAGCAGCCCAGCTCAGGACTTCAGCAACGTTGGCCTCTACTCACCTTCCTCATTCTCCCCGAAACTACGAGGCAAGATGACTCTCTCTCCCACAGGTGAGGACTATCTCTCTCACACACACACACAAACTCTCTCTCTCTCTCTCTCACACACACACACACACACACACACACAAACTCTCTCTCTCTCTCACACACACACGCACACACACACAAACTCCCTCTGTCTCTCTCTCTCTCTCTCTCTCTCTCACATATACAGACAGAAACTCCCCCCTCTATCTCTCTCTTGTTTACACACTCAGACACACACACACACACACACACAAACCCCCTCTCTCTCTCTCTCTCACACACACACACACAAACTCCCTCTGTCTCTCTCTCTCACACTCACACATACAGACAGAAACTCCCCCACTCTATCTCTCTCTTGTTTACACACTCAGACACACACACACACACACACAAACTCTCTCTCTCTCTCTCTCACACACACACACACACAGACTCCCTCTGTCTCTCTCTCTCTCTCTCTCTCTCTCACACACACACACAAACTCCCTCTGTCTCTCTCTCTCTTGTTTACACACTCAGACACACACACACACACAAACTCCCTCTGTCCCACTCTCTCTCTCTCTCTCTCTCTCTCTCTCTCTCTCTCTCTCTCTCTCTCTCTCTCACACACACACACACACACACCCACACAAACTCCCTCTGTCTCTCTCTCTCTCTCACACACACACACACACTTGCTATTGAAGTGACTGCACTGTACAGAGGATTCTTGTGCTTTCCTTTCACTTTCAAAACATTTAACATCACTGCGATGTTGAATTCTCAAATCTGATTGGTCAGAAGGCGTTGATTCATTGTCTGTCACAGGAGCTCGGACAGTAATCGTGGCTGCAAGTGAAATCACAGTTTTATATTAATGCACTTTATTAGTGTTTCTATAGTAACAACTAAGAGGAACAGATCACTTCAGGATGTACTTTTATATAAACTTTGGGGTGTAGCATCACCCCATCCTGTTGTTGATTACTGTCCTGTATCATCCCTTAGAGATTTTATTCATTTATTTCTTTAGCCTATGGAATAATAGTTGATCCATTGGTGCAGAGAAAAGTCTATTTAATTGAACACTTAACACAAGTAAACTGCTGCTTTTGGTCTCAGAAACGCGGGAGTGTGTGAACTGTGGTGCCACTGCCACCCCCCTGTGGAGGCGTGATGGTACGGGCCACTACCTCTGCAATGCCTGTGGACTGTACCACAAGATGAACGGACAAAACAGACCTCTGATCCGGCCTAGGAAGAGACTGGTACGCTGTGAGGATCAGTCATTTAAGTTAAAAATGATGTAAAACATTTAGATTTTCTTTTTTTTTATTCTGTGATCGATCTCTCTGTAGGTTGTGAGTAAGAGAGCAGGGACTCAGTGTGCCAACTGCCAGACGAGCACCACCACGCTGTGGAGACGTAACGCCAGCGGGGAACCTGTCTGCAACGCCTGTGGGCTTTACTTTAAACTACACAATGTGAGAGCCACTCTCTTTTACACTCGTTTTAAATGACAATTAGCTCCAGATATTTCACAAACAAGCACAAGCACTGCATTTCTACATTGTTCTCATAAGATACTCAGGATTTAATACTGATTGGCTCCGAGGTTTTACAACAAAAAAAATCCTCGCCATCTGTGGCTGGGAGTCAAGGGATCAAAATTGGCTGTGCTCTCAGGACGGCTTACTCTCTCGTCTGTCAATCACAGCGACACCAACCAATCCCAGGTGTCTGTATGTGATGCAGCATGAGCAGCAGTTTGAATAGCTTGGCTTCACATCGTCTCGATCTGGTTGGTGGCTGTACTGTATTTTAATAAGGGCGCTGGACGTCGCATTTTAAAGGCGAAAGCTTCCACCTCATCATACGCCTGTCCTGTCACTGATATTAAATGTTTCTCATCTGCAACCTCCTCAGGTGAACAGACCGCTCACTATGAAGAAGGACGGAATTCAGACACGCAACCGGAAAGTGTCGAGTAAGAGCAAGAAGGGGAGGAGGAACGCCGCTATGGATCCGCTGGATTCCTTCTCGGAGCCCTTGAAGGTCCCTGGATCCGAGCAGCCTATCGACACCTTTTCACTAGGACCCTACGGCCACGGCGTCCACCCGGCGGGCACCTCCTCGACGTTCCACGGCCCGTCTCACCTTTCCTACCCGTACCACCCTGCTGCTGCTGCCATCTTTTCCGGCATGGTGTGACAGAATGGAAAACGAACGCTGACGATGTACACACTTTTTTTTTTTTTTTTTAAATACCATGTATCATGTTTCATATTCATTTAAGCGTGGACAAATATGAGACGATAATGAGTGTTCTACATTATTAATATTTGTACTTGATGTAAAGACTTTTCTTTCCTATACATTTAGTTTACTGGCTATCCCTTGTGGTGGTGTGAATAAATTGTATACACGTTTTATTTAATGGAGTTCATCATGCAAATACGCGCTCCGTGGTGCTCTTTCATTCACACTGACGCACAGCTTTCAGGATCGAACACAACGTGACCAAGTGCACCTGGCACAACCAGATGCCCATTTAAATAAAACTGTGTTGCTGAACGTGAGTGCATTTTTCCAACGCTTTTTTTTTCTCTTTGTGGTTAGGACCGTCAGTAGCTCCATTGTCTATGGCAGACACTCTTAATTGTCCGGATTGTGGATGGTGAACGGTGCGTACGCAAATCTGTCGCTTTCCATAGTGCGGAGGTGGGAGTCTGAGCGATACATCTGACCAGATTCAAATCTGTGGCTTTATGGAAACAGTGAGAGTCAAAAGATCCGTTTAGGGCATAAAGTGCTGCGAGTGTTCCAGTGCAGTCAGTGTGCAACGACAAAAAACCTGGTCATGTAAATACCTTGACAAATTGTATCATCTGGATATGTGAGAACAAAGCCACATTTACTGCATAAGGGCATGGCATTTTCATATCACATTAACTGCCTAATCCTCTCTTCACGCTCTCTTCTTCAGCTTCATATTCAACCCTAGAGCACTGCTACATCTTTAACAGCAATCACTTGCTCGCATCTCTGCATTAAATCGAAACGAACACGTGGCCCGTGATTTGATTCCGCAAGTTAACGTTGATGCACTTCCTTTTGAAACAGGAAGTCAGGGAGGGAGTCTGTCGAAGGGCTTGGGTGAATTACAAGATAAGCTTGACCTCCCACTGTAAGTAAAGACACTGGTTAAAAATTTTTTTTTTTTTAAAAATGCGACAGCCCACGCTTCAAGATAATGGTTCTCTGAAGAACCTTTAAAATTCATGGAAAGTTTCCATGGCACAAAATGTATTTTATGGCATATTTAAGAACCGTTGGTTATTCAGGGAACCAAAAAACCTGGATCTTCTCAGGCAAGACTCCTTTTTGGTTCTTTCTAGCATCTTTTATTTTAAGAGTGTTGTGTGGACTTTATCCTGGTCACTTTTGGACATTTTCTAATAAAGAAAACAATCGATTAGATTTCCCTAACGATCGACAAATTATTCAGTGACTCTGGAGAATTCTTTGAATAAATAACTCTGCCACATTCAATACACTCTCTACGCTTTCTTCCTCTTGCAAGCTGCGTATGTAAAGACGACCTGCTCCTGTGCCTGTTTCCGGGGCGCCAAACCTGACGCCCAGCTCTACATTACCACTTTGTCACATTTGATATCCTAAAGCGGAGGTTTCCAACTAGCATGACTCTGATTGCTAGCGATCCATGGATTGTTTGGATGGATTATTCCTCTGCAGTTTGTTCCTCTCCCCTGCAGCATTGAGAGCATTAATGTTTCCACCTGGGGAGAGGGAAACGATGGCAGTGATGATTATCTGCTCACTACACTGCTCACACTAAAAGTGCTGTACCTGCAATATATTGTCTAATCAATTATCAGCATGTGTCCACATGTGTATGTGTCAGATGATAATACACAATACGACGTGTGGTTTATATACTTTCAGTTTTATACCTTAGAATAAAAATGGAAGGCATGTAATGGAAAAGTATACAGGGAACTTAACTTGTGCTTTCTGCACCTTTATAGTTGAAGCTTTCACCATGCTTGAGGACGAATAAGCTGTGTATAAGAAGAGCTTTTTTTGAACTTTTTTTCCTTCAGACTTTCATGCGCATACACACCATTTTTAAAATACGTACATGTGCAATGAACAAGCACCACAGGATTAACACTGGAGAAGAACATGCACATAATATCATGGGAGGTAATAATAATCGAGTTTTATTTTATTCTATAGAGTCATGACTTTTAAACCTCTACACATAAAATCTTTAGATTTACATTTAGTTGCTCATTTTGCCTTGACAAAATACGTCTAGACAAAATTTGTCCAGCAACAAGAACCAGGGATTAGTCTTTTTCACCAGCTCTATCCACTGGAGGGTTATCTTGGTGATTGCAATAGTTAAATTCCAGCTGGTTAAATAGTATCTTCATCTGTAGTCCAGATAAAGATACACACTAGATGTCTTCATGCATGGTCTTGGGATCTTCACAAGGGTTTTTTTCCCAACTTAGCTAATTTTTTTGTCCTAGTAAGCAAAGAAGGGTTCCACAGGGTAGGACCCAGGACTGATAAGGGTGGTGAGGAAGGCTGTTTGTGTGGCTGTTTAGTGTAGACATGCTTAGTTTCATGAAAACTCAAGTCTGATGAACACAAATGATCCACTTCTTGACAGCTTGCTGCAGGGTAGACAATAGAACAACATTTGAACTTTTATCTAGTTATTAAAGACAAGCTCAAACTGGTCTTTAAACTACAGATGTTCCCTGAGTTGGATGGCAAAGAGCTCCTAGTTGTACACATTCTCGCAGCACATTCGTTTGCAGTTTGAGTTTATTTTATTTTTGAGTGCATCCAGTACTCCATTCTGACATCCTGGGTGGCTGATCTGGTAGATTTCTGGGTTGATCCGATAGAGTACACACTCCTCAAGGTTATCATGACTTTGCAGCTTGTGTTTAGCTTGAATACCATGAATAAGTTATCTTGCTGTAACACATGCTGGTTGTGGGTTGTGGAAGGCCAGTGAAGCCTGTCCCATGTGCTCCACCCAGAAGGTGTATAACAGTGTGAACCTTTAAAATCTTTGAATGGAACATCACAGAGGGTCAAAGTGAGCAGTAATTTAAAAAGCCTTGATGAGAAAATTGTTTATCAGAGGCCTGCTCATTCAGGCTTCTTGTTAAATTAAAGGACTTTTACAGCAGTCTGAATCCAAACTTCACCCAAACCTGCCCCTTTTTAAGCAGTCTTTGGAGTCCTCCTCTCTCACATGGTTCCTGACTAGGACCGGCAATGGAATCTGGGCCAGTTAGGTGCGGTTACAAACAGCTTTTTGAAGTGAGGAAAATTATTTACATTTATAGCATACACCCTTATCCAGAGTGACTTACATTAATCTCATTTTATACAACTAAGCAATTGAGGATTAAGGTTGCTTAACAGCAGCTTGGTGGCCCTGGGATTTGAACTTACAACCTTCTGCTCAGTAAGCCAATAGCTTAACCACTGAGCTACCACTTCCCTTTAGTTCCTATGGGGACAGGAAATGGGAATGGGATACAACACAGACCACCACTGGCTAGATTCTGGTGGTGTCTCTACATTAGTCCTCACTATGTACCACTGGGGACATTCCAGGTCTCTGTGTGGACACAAGCCACCTGAAGCGTCCCCTTAGGTGGTTGCTGTCCTTGGTCCTGAACTCACTACACCTGAATGAAGCCCAAACTTTTTATTTTTTCCCCATAATATTGTGTGAGCCGATGTCTGCTACTCTCTCCTCACATCCTTGTAACCACAAATGTTGACCGCTGAATAATAAGCATGTGTGAGCTGGAGTTGGGGATAGGAATCAGGTAAAGATAAGTGTGGGGCTGCTTTTTTTGGAAACTTCTCAAATTCCATCATGCTTGAGAGAATTCTCAACTAAGTTGCTGTACAGAGACTATAGACTGATCTATGACATATAATCTGATTTCAAACCAGATTAAATGTCCCAGCTTTTCCACATTGGGCTGTCCATTTGAAATAAAAATGTTCCAGCAAGTTCCACCAGGTGTGTAGCATCCCTGACTCCATGGACAAATGATTCAAGTTATAAACAACTAATTTACAATATAAAAACCTGGTTGGAGTCTTTTTTCCCCCTCATTTCTCCCCCTCACCCCCCGCCTCCCTCCATCTGTTTTACTCTTTCAGCAACAACCACACAGCTCTGCTCCTCAGGCCTATACTGGTGCCCCATTGTGCAACGCAGGCAGCTTTTGGTTTTCCGGAGTCACAAAAAAAATGCAGAAGGGAAGGAGAGATGCACATAAGGAGGCATCAGTGGATGTCATGTGCCACTATAGGTGGTTTTTTTTTTTTTTTTTTTTTTTTTTTTTAGAGGTGCCACGCGTGTCACATCAGACTCTGGTTTCTGTTGCTGGCTTCCTCCATTCAGGGTGCACCGGCTTTATCTGGGCGGCCAAATGAGTGGGAAATGGAACAGAATGACACATGGAGATTAGCAACCACAGGCCAGGTCCGGCGGACGCATGGGCACGACCGTTAGCACTCCCCTCGCTCTGTCAACCCCGCCTGTCACAAATACATACACACTGGCACAATGTCTCTCCCTTTCTCTCTCTACACACTCACACACACACATATCCATGCGCAGCCATACAAACTGACATGTGGTAAGTGGTTAGTCATATCCCAATTTTCAACAAAACTCCGTTGTCTTAGCAAGCGGCGACTCTTTTTCTGGCTGCTTGACCTTCCAACCATGGAAATGCAGCAGGTAATGAACTCACTGGGACAAAATGTTGACAATCTGAATATAAATTACTGAGAAAAAATAAATCATAGTTGTCGATGTGAACTAGAAATGAAACACATTTTTGTGTCATTCATTTCATTTAGAATTGGATCGATATTGAAGTATATATTCAATTCTAATTTAGCTGCTTAGCAGTCTTTTGGCCAGGGGGGTCATATGTCAAACAATGTTTACATATAGCCTACCTTTTCTGAGCGCAAGAAAGATCAGAGCACTGTTGATATTATTACAAGAGTAAAAAAAAAAACCCTTGGTGTTGGAGTAATATTGGCCCCATGTGGTTTTGCAGTTGATGTGTGCCTCCTTTTATTCTAGCAGATTTTAAAAGACTGCTTTGAAACCAGTTCTTTGGTACATTGCTGCCACCAACTGGCCCAGAGTATCGAGCGCCGTGGAACCTTCAATCCTTCGAATAAAGGATGTAGTTCTTAGAAACTGTGAAGTTTCCTGTACACTTTATCTTTTAGACACTGCAGCAAGCTATTTAGTGAGATTTTTTTAGTGGTATCCCTCCAAACTGCTGAAATCTCGCATAAACTCTCAGGAAAAATGGTACTAAAATACTGCTTTCTTGTCACTGTGGTAAAAATACATCTCCTATACCTTTAATATCATTGTTATTTTTTGAAAAAAAAAAATCCCTTAAATCATTAGAAAAAGCTAATTAAAGGTGCATTAGTGGTTCTAGAGGTGTCATTTTTGTACCTTTAAACACTTTCACATGATCATTTAAAAGATACTACAGGTCCAAAAGATCTTCCTAGGATGGTACCACCATGATGACAAGGAAATGTACAGTTTCTGTACACTTTTTTTTTTCTGAGACCATGCACTGTATATCATAGCAGCACAAAACATCTTGGTGTTTCAAGCTAGTCACTTTATAGCATTTTCCTTATACTTACAAGTCCAGAAGAAGAAGACTACGTAAGCCCAGTATGAACTCACGCGCTCAGTGTGCCATTAATCTAACCAGATTTCCCACTCATCTACCCATTGTCTGCATGTGAGACATGTTTTTCATGATTCCTCTCCATCCAATCAACAAATCTGATAACTGAGTTTCCCTCTAACTATTCTTAATGAAACTGTTCTTATTTTGAAGACTTAATTTGCAAATTTATTGTCTTGTTCTTCTAATTTTTTGTATGTCTGCATGTTTACGTACCTGGACAGGGACATGTGGTGTATTTTTAGCTGTTCGAGTTACGCTTAAGCTTTTAAAGTACATAAGTAGTTCTGATGGTTCCACTATGCATCTTTATAAGATTTCTTTTATAAGATATAAAAAATATATAATATTTTTTATAAGATGTAAAAATATACCCTAATGAGGTTTTAAAAAAAAATGTTTTCATGATAGTACCATCACAGTGCAGGTTCAGGTTCAATTTAGTACCTTAGTTCTTGAATGTACCCAAAGAAGAGAACCTACAGACTTCCTGCTAAGGCAACATCATATAATGCTATGCAATGCATTGTGGGATTTCAGGAGCATATGTAACATCCTGTACTAACCTATTGGACTGGAAAGTGGCAAATTACCAAATTAGTGCATGATATTAGTGAAAATTGTGGTTAAATAAACATTTGAAAGCTTTTAGAAGTAAGCAAACAAACTAATAATTGTTCAGGCGCGCTCGCAGTTTGAACCAGTGGTCTAGCCAATCAGAAAAGCGCTGTCAGAATAATTAGGGCGGGGCTTAAAACGCTTTAAAAGTAACGCCAGTGTCTTTTAAAGTGTAAAATTGTTCGAGGAAAAATCTATTTAAAAAATAGAAAAAAAAAAAAACAATTAGAACTGTAAATTAATCAATGGTCGATGTTCTAAAACCTTGAGGTATTAGAGAGCAGTAGAGCAATTTAATGTTAATACATTTAAATACAATTAGCCATTAGCTATGATGACTATAAAAACGCTAGATCTAATGATCTCGGAAATAATCGAAATAATATAATCAATAATTTGATTTGAAATAAAGCCAGACACTCCCTTGCAGTATTGCTAGCGGCGCAAACGGTTGATTTCATACGTCATCTTTACGCGTCCGAAATGTTTACGCGGCAACTGTGCGACAGCTCGGTTGAATTACAAAAAGCCCCATCATTCCCTACATATGTGCACTTTGTAGGGTATGAAATTATACTAATCTTGCATCCTCAATAGTGATCAATTGGATGATTTGTAATTCAGGCTGTGGGGAAACATGTTTGAGCGCGTTAGAGACCCTGGGTTTATTGGCCCGTTTGCTTTAATTGGTTTGTTTTAATCTGTGTATTGGTTTTGCGTCAAATTTCTATGCACTCTTTTTCGGCTTTCGGGCTTTGCCTCCTGTTTTTAAAGAAAATGGATTTCAAATCTCATTTTTGTTGGAGGAGATGTTAAAGAGCAAGTGAAAGCAAGGCAAGCAAGCAAGAGATTTTTTTGTTTTGAATAGTAAGTGATCATAGAGATTATTTAGAGTACAGATCATTTAATTATGACATTTCCATTTAACATTTACGCTTAAAGAGGACACATATTAAATGTATTTAGTGCTATTATTATTATTATTATTATTATTATCATCATCATCATCATCATCATCATCATCATCATCATCATCATTATTATTATTATTATTGCGGCTTATTTTGTTTAGGTCCTACTCAAATACCCAGCCATACAAATGTCATTTAAAAACATTATTATATTTACATTTGTGAAATGTGATTTCTTTGACGCCATGCTAACTGAAATAAAAATAATATATGTTTTCATATTTTATTTATTGATATAATACTGTCAGCCTTAATCCATATAGCATTTTTTTTTTTGTTTTGAGTAAAAATGCTTTATATAAAATGATCGAGAATAAACCAATCGTTAATTATATACAGTACAAATAAGAGTAACAGAAGTTAATATAGCATATTAGATATTTTTTTAAACAGCAAAACAAGGAATCAAGGCTAAGATAAAGGGTAAACCATGTTAGTACAACAGCGAATAAATAAAACGTTAAGAAAGAAATCCACAATTAGTACACACACACACACACACACACACACACACACACAAAAAAAACACTGGGAAATTAGGTTGCGGTTTTAATCCAGACATTATTGGACTCATTTGTTGCTAAAAACAGTTTTTTTTATTTGCTCAGGTTGTGGAACTGGTTTCATCATGGCTTCTACATCAGATCGAGCTGCGAAAGGTTCTCAACGCTCTCCGAAGAAAACACCACAGAGCTCTGGGAAGGTGAGACACGTTCATTGACTTATTTAATATTAATCTGTATTCTTATAGGATTTATTTCTGCAAGAATGACTTTTGCAGGTGCAGCGTTTCAGGAAATGTTGATCCTTCTGAATGTTTTACCTTCTGTTACTGTATATTAATAAGTTCATTCATTCATTTTCTACCGCTTATCCGATCTATTCTCGGGTCACGGGGAGCCTGTGCCTATCTCAGGCGTCATTGGGCATCAAGGCAGGATACACCCTGGACGGAGTGCCAACCCATCGCAGGGCACACACACACACTCTCATTCACTCACACACTCATACACTCATACACTACGGACAATTTAGAGATGCCAATCAATCTACCACGCATGTTTTTGGACTGGGGGAGGAAACCCCCGAGGCACGGGGAGAACATGCAAACTCCACACACACAAGGCGGAGGTGGGAATCGAACGCCCAACCCTGGAGGTGTGAGGCAAACGTGCTAACCACTAAGCCACCGTGCCCCCCCTATATTAATAAGTTGTTAAAAAAAAGAAAGAATATCAGTAAGAGTCCAGGAAGAAATTTTTAGTAGCTCTTACCTTCTCACTGACCACATGATGAACACCGGCCTGAGCTTTAGTGCCCTTGATTATGTTCACAGATTTGTCACAGTTCAAATTCGCCAGGGTTCAAATTCTAATTTTTATGTTAATCTGCTGTGACGTTTCTTTGTGATGAACTCGTGTCTGTGTGTGTCAGCGGGAAAACAGCAAACGCAGCCAGAAACCGAGTCTCCAGGAGGCGAGAAATAAAGGCAGACGCGACCGAGGCAAAGCAGAAGAGGAGGTGACCAACAAAAACATGGTGCGTGTGGTTTTTAAAAAGTGTATTTATGCATTATTTACCTTTTCTCAGCTCTTTAGTTTCTTCCCTTTCCTCCTGTATAGATTTATCGTAATGATCCTTTCAGACTGACCTTAACTTCAACCCCTGTATGATAAAATGTGCATTTTGTTCCGTTATATCATACATTACTCTGAGCTTTGTTTAGAGATGTTTAATCATTAACAGATTACTAAAGCTTTCTTATCTGAACTTGGCAAAATAAAAACCTCTAAGCTGCAGCGTTTAAGGATGAGATTTTTTTTTTTCTGTCACTACAGTCAAAATGCTAAAAGTAAAGAGTTAAACCTCCGTCCAGGTCATTGATTCTGTGTCTTTGCCGAAGAAAACATTATATTTTGTTACATATTTTGAGTAGAAAGTCAGTTTGGTATTTTAGTTATTGTTTTTGCCCTGGAAAAAAGCTCATTAACAACAAAACAAAACATAGACTAATAGCATTTAATAGATCAGCATTAAAATAGCATTATTATATATAATATTTAAGAATCTCTTATAGACACATGAACTTCACTTCACAGATCAGTTTGTTTTATTATATTTATTTATTTATATAAAAATTGCAGATTATATCATTAGTCAAATTCCTCCTAAAACCACACTGTTGTATACATTATGGTGCATTAATTTAAAGAGCACAGATTTCTCTTCATTAATCAACACACTGTCCTTTGTTTCTATAGCGACCAGAGCATGACCCCAGGAGTCAGTGAATAAATTCAGTCAGGTGTGTTTTAATTACAAAGAAATATGTGCTCTCTGAGTTATGCGCCATAATTTATACAACAGTGTCGTGCTGGTGTGGATATACAGTGGTGTGAAAAAGTGTTGGCCCCCTTCCTGAGTTCCTATTTTTTTGCATGTTTGTCACACTTTAATGTTTCAGATAATCAAACACATTTAAATATTAGTCAAAGATAACACCAGTAAACACATCATGCAGTTTTTAAATGAAGGTTTTTATTATTAAGGGAAAACAAAATCCAAAACTACATGGCCCTGTGTGAAAAAGTGTTTGCCCCCTAAGCCTAATAACTGGTTGGGCCACCCTTAGCAGCAACAACTGCAATCAAGCGTTTTCCATAACTTGCAATGAGTGTGTTACAGCGCTGTGGAGGAATTTTGGCCCACTCATCTTTGCAGAATTGTTGTAATTCAGCCACATTGGAGGGTTTTCGAGCATGAACCACCTTTTTAAGGTCATGCCACAGCATCTCAATGGGATTGAGGTCAGGACTTTGACTAGGCCACTCCAAAGTCTTCATTTTGTTTTTCTTCAGCCATTCAGAGGTGGACTTGCTGGTGTGTTTTGGATCATTGTCCTGCTGCAGAACCCAAGTTCGCTTCAGCTTGAGGTCACAAACAGATGGCCGGACATTCTCCTTCAGGATTTTTTGGTAGACAGCAGAATTCATGGTTCCATTTATCACAGCAAGTCTTCCAGGTCCTGAAGCAGCAAAACAGCCCCAGACCATCACACTACCACCACCATATTTTACTGTTGGTATGATGTTCTTTTTCTGAAATGCGGTGTTACTTTTACGCCAGACGTAATGGGACACAGACCTTCCAAAAAGTTTAATTTTTGTCTCGTCAGTCCACAGAGTATTTTCCCAAAAGTCTTGGGGATCATCAAGATGTTTTCTGGCAAAACTGAGACGAGCCTTTATGTTCTTTTTGCTCAGCAGCGGTTTTCGTCTTGGAACTCTGCCATGCAAACCATTTTTGCCTAGTCTCTTTCTTATGGTGGAGTCATGAACACTCACCTTAACTGAGGCAAGTGAGGCCTGCAGTTCTTTGGATGTTGTTGTGGGGTCTTTTGTGACCTCCTGGATGAGTTGTCACTGCACTCTTGGGGTAATTTTGGTCGGCTGGCCTCTCCTGGGAAGGTTCTCCACTGTTCCATGTTTTCGCCATTTGTAGATAATGGCTCTCACTGTGGTTCGCGGCAGTCCCAAAGCTTTAGAAATGGCTTTATAACCTTTTCCAGACCGATAGATCTCAATTACTTTCTTTCTCATTTGTTTTTGAATTTCTTTGGATCTCGGCATGATGTCTAGCTTTTGAGGATCTCTTGGTCTACTTCACTTTTCAGGCAGGTCCTATTTAAGTGAGTTCTTGATTGCGAACAGGTGTGGCAGTAATCAGGCCTGGGTGTGGCTAGAGAAATTGAACTCAGGTGTGATAAACCACAGTTAAGTTATGTTTTAACAGGGGGGGCAAACACTTTTTCACAGAGAGCCATGTAGTTTTGGATTTTGTTTTCCCTTAATAATAAAAACCTTCATTTAAAAACTGCATGATGTGTTTACTTGTGTTATCTTTGACTAATATTTAAATATGTTTGATTATCTGAAACATTAAAGTGTGACAAACATGCAAAAAAATAAGAAATCAGGAAGGGGGCCAACACTTTTTCACACCACTGTATTAGGCAGCAAGTGAACAAATTGTGATGGCTAGACCACTGGATCAGAGCATCTCCAAAACTGCAGCTCTTGTGGGCTGTTCCCGGTCTGTAGTGGTCAGTATCTATCAAAAGTGGTCCAATGAAGGAACAGTGGTGAACCGGCGACAGGGTCATGGGCGGCCAAGGCTCACTGATGCATGTGGGGAGAGAAGGCTGGCCCGTGTTCCAGACGAGCTACTGTTGCTCAAATTGCTGAAGAAGTTAATGCTGGTTCTGATAGAAGGGCACACCTTCAGGGATCTAGTGGAGTCCATGCCTTGATGGGTATTAAGTGTTGTTTTGGCAGCAAAAGGGGGACCATCACAATTTTAGGCAGGTAGTCATAATGTTATGCCTGGTCAGCGTATTTATACAGATGAAAGGTCTAATATTTAGGTGTAGTGCTATATATTGGTAAATAAAAGGACGTCAGCAGAAACAGCTCAGTATGAAGTGTCTGGGCTTTTGCAGGTTTATCAGAACAGAACAGAAAGAATGTCCAGGCCAAATCAAATGATGGACAAGGTCATAGATGACGAGTGTTTCACACAGTCAGCCCCGGGCAGATATATTTAAAATATATCAATGTGTTTGTAGGATTTGCAGGAGAAGGCCAAAGCAGCTGGAACCGGTCTGGTTTACTCTGAGCTCTTTTCCCGTTATCGCTGCCTGTGGGACTCCAGGTGACTCCAGCGCTCTGTTTGAGACTCTGTAACGTGTTATAATACATACCACATGACATCCAGGTCTTCAGCCTTGATTCTTGCTCTATGTTTTAACTCTGAGCTTAATGTTTATGTGTTTGTTATGGCTCTTGTCCTCGCAGTCACCCTGAGTGTCCTGAGCGAGTGACTGCTGTCGTGGGGATGATGGAGAGCGAGGGGCTGCTGTCTCGATGCCTGCAGGTGGAGGTGAGAATGACGGCTGTGTCTCACGTGTCTCAGCCCAGTGCCTCGCGTGTAACTACAGGATGATGTGTGTTATTGATATTTATTGCAGTACTGACATTTGGATATGAAAACTTTATAATTGAACTGAAAATTTGAAATGACTGATAGTTATTTAAAACCTATATCCAGATTATTTAGATTTTTTTAAGATTTTAGATTTCTTTGAATGTAATGTCTTATGAATTTTGACTTTCTCAAAATATAACTTGTGGAAAAAAAAAAAACAAGCAAAAAGACCAAACAAACAAAACTAAATGGATTTCTATGCGCATGATTATTATCAGAAACTAAACTAAAATAATATTATAATAATGATGTACGTATTATACATTCATTCATTCATTGTCTACCGCTTATCCGATCTATTCTCGGGTCACGGGGAGCCTGTGCCTATCTCAGGCGTCATAGGGCATCAAGGCAGGATACACCCTGGACGGGTGCCAACCCATCGCAGGGCACACACACACACTCTCATTCACTCACGCAATCACACACTACGGACAATTTAGAGATGCCAATCAACCTACCATGCATGTCTTTGGACTGGGGGAGGAAACCGGAGTACCCGGAGGAAACCCCCGAGGCACGGGGAGAACATGCAAACTCCACACACACGGCGGAGGCGGGAATCGAACCGCCAACCCTGGAGGTGTGAGGCAAACGTGCTAACCACTAAGCCACCGTGTCCCCCCTACTTATTATACATTTATTATTAAAATAATTAAATGATAATTTAGTTACTTAAAATATTTATCATTATATCAATGACTGAAGGTATAGAAAATATATTTTTTTTACATTAAATATATGAATGTTCCTTACATAATTTCAAGTTGTGTTTAATTTTGTGTTAAAAAAAAAAATTAAATAAAATTCTTTTTAAATTAAAATGAAAAAATTATACAGAAAAGTTGACCTGCTTTCTATTTAGATAAGTAAAAAAAAACAGCCAAAAGGATCTGTATGTGTGCCTGCATGAAAGGTTTATATTGTTGCTTGTCTTTAGAGCATCCATAAGAAAATCCAGAGAATAATCCAGAAAAAAAATGTCATTATTAATTTCATACATTTTCATTTGAAGCATGACATATCCCCATGATTCCTTTGTGTGTAAGCGTAACAAGCTCTGCATTTCCTGAAGCTCCTGTTCATGTTTCAGGCGAGAGCTGCATCCGAGGACGAGCTCTCTCAGGTTCACACGTGAGTCTTTTGATAACGTCTGAAGCGTATTAGCGCTGAGACTCTGTGTGATTGTCATATTGATGTGCTGTTTGTGTGACAGGAAGGAATACATTGATCTGATGAGGGCCACTGAGAAGATGACAGAAGAGGAGCTGAAGTGCGTGTCTGATCGCTACGACTCCGTCTACCTCCATCCTGTAAGAGCAATTACACGTCTCTGGAGTCCTGAGTGTGGAGACGTGATGGTGTGCTGGACAGAAGGGGTTCATTGTACCGTGTGTATGTGTGTGTGTTTGTTTGTGCGTGTGTGTGTGTTTAGGACTCGTTCTCATGTGCCTGTCTAGCTGCCGGCTCTGTCCTCCAGCTTGTCGACAAGGTGATGACGTCAGAGCTACGCAATGGCTTCGCCGTGTGCAGGTGACGTTTTTCACGTTTACATTTTAATTGATTATTTGTATTTATTTTCATTTGACTTTTATCCGGGGGGCACGGTGGCTTAGTGGTTAGCACGTTTGCCTCACACCTCCAGGGTTGGGGGTTTGATTCCCGCCTCCGCCATGTGTGTGTGGAGTGTGCATGTTCTCCCCGTGCCTCGGGGGTTTCCTCTGGGTACTCCGGTTTCCTCCCCCGGTCCAAAGACATGCATTGTAGGTTGATTGGCATCTCTAAATTGCCTGTAGTGTGTGATTGTGTGAGTGAATGAGAGTGTGTGTGTGCCCTGCGATGGGTTGGCACTCCGTCCAGGGTGTATCCTGCCTTGATGCCCAATGACGTCTGAGATAGGCACAGGCTCCCCGTGACCCGAGAGTAGATCAGATAAGCGGTAGACAATGAATGACTTTTATCCAGCTGTTAAACATGGTGTCTTGGTTGTTAAAGAGTTTGTAAAAGAGGATTTTTCATGTTTTATTTTACAATTTTATTTCTAATATTTAATATTTACAAATATTTACAATATATATTTACAAATGTTTATTCATTTTAGCTGATAATTTCCTGATTAAAGCAGCCAAACAGCTGGAACAGTGTTAAAAATAAAACCTGAAGGTTTTAGTATTTTATTTCTCAAATTTCTGCAACATTTTATTACTAAATTGCAAATGCAGTCATTTCCAAATGTTTTAATTACACTTCTTTTGCAAACACACACGGTCATTACACTCTGACTAAAGCTTTTTTTTTCCTGATCTTGGCAAAATAAAAACCTCAAAGCTTCAGCATTTAACAATAATATTTATTATTATTATTATTTTTTTTTTACTATTTACAACAAAACACTTTTAATAATTTCGCTACAGTCAAAATGATATACGTAAAGAGTTCAACCTTTGTCCAGGTCACTGATTCTGTGACTTTGTTGAAGGAAAATATCACGCTATTTTGTTGCATATTTTCAGTGTATTTAGTTTATTAGTTATTGTTTTTGTCACAGAAAAAAGCAAGAAAAAAAAAAAAAAAGAAGACATCATTCAGTAAAAAATAAAACAAAAACATAGACTAGTTTTGTTAGTTTAATAGTTTTATTTATTTTCTTATTTAATTTATTTTAACGTGTATTTAAAAATGCAGATGATATCATTAGTCTATTTCCAAAACCACACTGTTGTATAAATTACGGCGCATAATTTAAAGAGCACAGATTTCTCTTCATTAATCTACACAATGTCCTCCGTTTCTATAGCAACCGGAGCATCACCCCGTGAGTCAGTGAATAAATTCAGTCAGGTGTGTTTTAATTGAAGAGAAATATGTGTGCGCACTCTGAATTATGCGCCGTAATTTATACAACAGAGTCGTGTTGTATCAGGAAACGGAGTGTTTTCTGATTGTCTTGTCTCTCTGTCGCAGGCCTCCAGGACATCACGCCCAGGCTGAGCAGATGAACGGATACTCCATGTTTAATAACGTAGCAGTGGCAGCGCGTTACGCTCAGAAACAACACGCCGTCCAGAGGTGAGAGCATGAGCTCCTGGGAGTTAGACACTGTGATGAACTTCTACTCAGACTTAAGCAGTTTATATCTGTGTGTGTGTGTGTGTGTGTTGCAGGGTTCTGATTGTAGACTGGGATGTGCATCACGGTCAGGGAATCCAGTACACTTTCCAGGAGGATCCCAGGTACACACAGCTCCAGGACATTTTATTATTAAATAAATTTAATCTCCAAAATGTAAATCTAAAAATCTTTAATCTGTCCCACTCTCTCGGCTCCTGGTTTCTGCCCTAAATGAGTCGTGTAGCTGCATTGCATTCCTGGACTTTGAGTCCAGCTTGTCCACTGGAAGTTGGCTTGTGAAACTCCGTGTGATTTATTTTTAATAGCGCCTTTCCGTGGTACTCAGTTTAAACACACACACACACACACACACTCACATACGCACGGCTGTGTATGTTCCGTTCTCTCCACCCGGCTCTTGTCTCTCCATTAATATAATTAAAGACAGGTGTGGGATTCGTACCACTCAGTCTGACTCGCTGGTTGTTGCAGTGGATCGGGTTTAAATTGTCACTCTTGACAGCTTACAGAAATTAAAATGAGGAAAAATGCATTTAATCAGATACAAAATGTTTTTAATTTATGATTTAATTGAAACTGGTTTAGGTTCTGTGTCTGGAAAGCTCTAATCTAATAAATAAATTTATTTCTATTTTGATATATGATATAATAGACTGATTATGTTTATGATTTTTTTTTTACTTTACAATATTTTGCTTTACTTTGATTTATTTTATTTTACATGTTTCTTTAATTTTTTTTCCTTTGCTTTACTTAATATTTCCTAAACCTTTCTCTTTATTTAACTTTTTTAATTTTTACTTACTTTTTTTTATTTCACTTTATTTTACTTTATTCTTTTCTTATTTTGCACAATTTCACTTCGCTTTGCGTTCATTTAAAACCTTATTTTTGCTTTACTTTTTTTCTTTAATTTATTTGTTTTGCAATTTTTTTTGTTTAGTTTATTTATTTATAAAGCACATTTCAAAACAACAGGAGTTGCAACCAAAGTGCTGTACAACAAATGTAAAACAAAATAAAAAACAAACAAACAAACAAAAAAAAAATGCCACTTGACCCCGCCTTGACTTCCACACCCACTAGGCTTGATTTCACATTAATAAGACATTAAATATCACTGGAAAGTATTGACTGAGAAAACACCCTCATATAGCAAGACCATGTTATGTTTGAGATTTGGAATATATAATTTTTTTATATTTTTATATATTTTTAACATTTTTTTTTTTTTTTTCTTATTAAATTTCTGTAACTGCTCTAGCTGAAAACAACTGCTAACTTCTCAGAGGAACAATAAGAATACAGAAGCATCAAACAAATGAGCCGTCACATGGCTAAAGACATGTATACCCAACATATTTAATCTTCAGACTGGACTGCTATCATGTAGTGTCCAAATATTGGGCCACACCAGTTGCTTAAACCTGATTGACTCCAAAATATGTGCTGTTTGTGTGTCCTTTACATGATAACAAGATTAGCAGTAAGCTTTAGTGTCAGATTAAGGAAGTGAAATCCAGACACAAAACGCTCATCTCTCTTAGCTAATTTTACCGATTACCTTTAGAAAGAAATTTTGTCTCATTAATCCTTCTAATGTTTGGCTGATGTGATTTTCCTTTATTTAATGTTTCTCTCTCCATCAGCGTCCTGTATTTCTCCGTACATCGGTACGAGGAGGGCTCTTTCTGGCCTCACCTGCCTGAGGGAGACGGCAGTGCTGTGGGTTCAGGACCAGGAGAAGGCTACAACATCAACGTGCCCTGGAACAAGGTTAAACACACAAGATGGTCACGTGTTAAACACACATCCCGCACGTCTAGAGCGAACGAGTTGATTCTTACCTCACTCAGTGTTTTGTCATCCCTGTGTGTGTTGGTGTTCAGACTGGGATGGAGGACGGGGATTACGTCTCGGCTTTCCAGAGAATTCTGCTGCCCGTAGCCTATGAGGTACTGAGCGTGCTCACTCTCCTAGAGACTGGCTCTGATTTTATTTGTTAGTATTACTCTCCAGGCAGGAGGAAGACAAAGATTAACTGCTCTTCAGTTTGTTAGAATTGTATAAATGTTATTTTAAATAATTAAGAAAATATTTGTAAAAAATTACAAAATGGAAACAATTCATTTATTTATGAGATTAGAGCTTTCTAATCTAATAAATAAATGTATTATTTCTATTTTGTCATTTTTAGAAAAATATTTTTCCTAATATCTTAATAGTTTATGTTCGATTATGTTCAGGATTTTTTCTTACTTTTTTTTACTGTACATTATTTAACTTTTTTTTTCTTACTTTTATTTTTTTTACTTTATTTTTTTTACTTTATTTTGCTTTGCTTTTTTAAACTTTCTTTTATTATACTTTTTTCTTTACATATTTTGATTTACTATGCTTTACTTAATCTTTCCTAAACTTTGTTCTTTATTTAACTTTTTTATTTTAACTTTTTATTTTAAATATTACATTAGTTTACTTTTTCAAATCTTTTTTTATTTTATATAATTTTTACTTTGCTTTGATATTTTTGGAAACTTTATTTTGCCTTAAATTTTCTGTTTTACATTTTTTTGCTTTCCTTTTGTTCTTGTTTAACTTTTTTTTTAATTCTTTATTTTATTTTGCCTTCCTACACCACATAATACTGCCTGTCGAATGTTTTTGAACTGCCGCTGTATGACTGCTGATCCATAGCTCTTGTGTGTGTGTGTGTGTGTGTGTGTGTGTGTGTGTGTGTGTGTGTGTGTGTGTGTGTTCGTTCCAGTTTCAGCCTCAGCTTGTGGTAGTAGCTGCTGGCTTTGACTCCGTGGCTGGTGATCCCAAGGTGTGTGATGCTAAGTAAAGCACTATATATTTTCTTTTCTTTTGTAAAATAAATAAATAACTATATCCCACAATATGCACATCGTGTATGAATCACGTAACATTGCTCTTGCATTGTGTGTGTGTGTGTGTGTGTTTAGGGTGAGATGTGTGTGAGCCCCCAGTGTTTCTCTGTACTAACCCACATGCTGATGGGTCTGGCCGAGGGACGAATCGTGCTCGCTTTGGAGGTACAACATTTTTCTGTCATATGATTTAAAAAAATCAACTTGTCATGTTACTGAGAGCGACCAGAGAGTGAAGTTCTCTCTCCTGATGACAGTTGGACTCCACAAACGATGAATAAATGTTCTCCGTACAGAAGTCTTCAACACAGCAACTTGTTATTGTTTTTAGTGAAGTGCCTCGTCTTCACCCTGCTCATGTATGTTCCCCTTCAGGGAGGCTACAACCTGCAGGCCACAGCAGAGGCGGCGTGTGCTAGCTTGAGGTCACTCTTGGGTGACCCCTGCCCTCATCTGAACTCACCAGGAGCTCCGAGTGAGAGGTCAGACACGGCTGCGACACCTTCCTCTGCCTCCACATCACGTCATGCCTCCACCACCACCACCACCGTGTTTCATTTCTCTTTGCTCTTGTGTGTTACAGTGCTCTAAAGTCCATCTCTAAGACGGTTTCTGCTCTGTATCCATTTTGGACCAGCCTGCAGACTCTGGGTAAGTCTGAACCGGTTGAAACCGGTCTCCCTTTACTATGAGGTGCCAGTTTATGAGCGATAGCGATCACTTTTTAAGTTTACATTCACTAATTGTGAATTTGTGTGTGTGTGTGTGTGTCCTTCAGAGGGAGGCCCTCTTTCTGAAGCACAGCCCTTACCCTCAGCCGTGTGTGTGGAGAAACTGGAATCCTCCGAACGAGTTACTGGTCTCGTTTATGACGAGCGAATGATGGAGCATCACAACATGTGGGACAGGTGAGAATACACACACATTACACATGTGCTTTAAAATCTCTGAATTTAATTCATTTATTCACAGGGTTCAGTAGTTTTAATGCATTCCAGTGTTCATGCTGCAACAACTCGAGGAGAATCTCTTCTTTGAGCAAAGAGAGTTATGAGGGGGAAAAATTTGATCGGAATTTGATTTTCACAGTTTTTTAGAATTTATTACTTTTATTCTTGCTGTCATTTTCTTTGGTAAAAAGCTCCGCTATCGTCCGGCTAGATCACAGGTTTTGTTTTAAATAGTATACACTCATTACCTAGAGTATAATATTATAATTCTGTAGAACATTGCTATATAATTGTAAAAATGAATATAATGTGTGTGTGGGGGGCACGGTGGCTTGGTGGTTAGCACGTTCGCCTCACACCTCCAGGGTTGGGGGTTCGATTCCCGCCTCCGCCGTGTGTGTGGAGTTTGCATGTTCTCCCCATGCCTCGGGGGTTTCCTCCGGGTACTCCGGTTTCCTTCCCCAGTCCAAAGACATGCATTGTAGGTTGATTGGCATCTCTAAATTGTCCGTAGTGTGTGTGTGTGCCCTGCGATGGGTTGGCACTCCAGGGTGTATCCTGCCTTGATGCCCAATGACGCCTGAGATAGGCACAGGCTCCCCATGACCCGAGTGTAGATCGGATAAGAGGTAGACAATGAGTGTGTGTGTGTGTGTGTTTCTGCCTCCAGCCATCACCCTGAGCTCCCTCAGAGAATTTTCCGGATCTTCTCGCACCATGAGGATTTGGGGCTCGTGGACCGTTGCCGTCGGATACCGGCTCGTTTAGCCACAGAGCAGGAGCTTGCACTTTGTCACGGGTAAAGAGATGAAAAATGAAATAAATGCTTTTGTTGCTTATCCCAAATTCAAACCATTTTTTGGATGCATTTCTCTTTCTCTCATACTTGTTTTTCCTCTCTCTCTCTCTCTCTCACTCTATTGTTCAGATCAGAGCACATTGCTACGATAAAGAGCACAGAGCAGATGAAGCCCAGAGATCTGAACAGACTCGGGAGCGAATATAATTCCATCTACATCAGTAAAGAGAGCTATAAATGTGCACTGCTGGCAGCTGGAGCATGTTTCAATGTTGCTCAGGCTATCCTCACTGGCCAGGTGGGTCTCTCTCTCTCTCTCTCTCTCTCTCTCTCTCTCTCTCTCTCTCTCTCTCTCTCTCTCTCTCACACGCTCACACGTGTGCACACAGACACACACACACACACAGTGCACTACACTGTATTCGTATACCACAGTGACCACGGGATCACCAAAATTAGATAGTTGAGGGTCATTTTAAAGTCTTCAGTTCCAGTGAGCAGCTGCTGCAGTCTCAGGAGTTTTTGGACCCTCTGGTGCTCTCTTGCTGCTCGACATGTGCCTTTTGAAATGCTTTTCTGCTCACCGTGGTTGTAAAGAGTTGTTACCACAGACTTTCTGTCAGCTCGAAGAAGTCTGACTATTTTTTTCTGCATTATTTGCACTATTATTTCTGTGTAAACTCTAGAGACTGTTGTGTCTCAGTCTCAGGAGATCAGCTTTAGTACAATCATTGGTACAATCAACCATGCCACAGAGATCGTGTTTTTCCTCATCCTGCCGTTTGTTGTGAGCATTAACTGAACCTCTTGACCTGTATCTGTGGGGATTATTATGATTATTATTGCTTGTACAGGCATTCCAATTAAATTGCCCTGTATGAGTGAGCATAAGGTTTTGTCAGTAATTCTAGAGCTGACTCTATACGTATATATGGGATGAATTATATTTAATATCGACTGGAGATGATGAAGGAGGGGATGGCTCTAGGGGTTCGAGATGTTGTCTCAAAACAGCTTTACAGAAGTAAAAAAAAACCTAGAATAAAAATGATATAAAGTTTAATGTTAAATTACTATTTTATCCCTAATGAGCAAGCCTGAAGTGACGGTGATGAGGAAAAACTCCCTGAGATGATGTGAGGAAGAAACCTTGAGAGGAAGCAGGCTCAGAAAGGAACCTCATCCTCATTTTGGTGGCACTGGACAGGAAATGATGTAGATGTCCTTTCTACAACAGCAGCCAAGAGCACTTGAGGAACTAATAGGTCAGTGTAGTTTCTGAGTTCATTATAGACTCAGCTTTAATTCCTTCCTGCCGAAAGCTGACTGATGCAATGGCAGTTCAGAGGCAGCATGATAGTCTCCGAGTGGTTTTTTCTACGGCAGCCACAGGCTGCCCATGCAGATCTATCCCTAGTAAGCACCACTAAGCGACGAGATTCCAACCAGGGTTAGAGTGAGTTTCTCTGATCTTGGCTTTCATGGCTCTCGTGTTCGTGTGTAGGTGAGGAACGGCGTGGCCATCGTACGTCCGCCCGGGCATCACGCAGAGAGAGACACCGCCTGCGGCTTCTGCTTCTTCAACACGGCTGCCCTGACCGCCCACTATGCTCAGAGCATTACCCACAATGCCCTGCGCATCCTCATCCTCGACTGGGACGTGCACCATGGCAACGGTACCCAGCACATCTTTGAGGATGATGACAGGTGGGGAAGGAGATCCTGGTTCTCTATCAGATTCAAATCATTTATTAATTGAAGTTGCAATTGAATTTAATTATTATTTTCTCAAAAGAAAGTTACCTAAAACAAACCCACGCAAAGTTATTATAAATAAGAAGAGCCATTCAAGACTAAGACATAAGTAATGGGACCCTATAAAAGAGTTAGTGTGTGTCTGTGGTATTGGCTGAGCTACATTACAGGATGTTTTAGCACATGCTGTGCTCAGGATATGCTCTTTAATTATTATTATTATTATTATTATTATTATTATTATTACTTTTTTAATGTATCAAATGTTAATCAGATGTGCTGTGAATGTTCTTGCTAATTTAATGGAGTTTGGCATTTATAAGTATTCATGTAAGAATGAAAAAATAATCAGCTAACAATTATACATAAATCTGGATTTATTTATTTATTTTTTTTAATTTTTTTTTTTACAATTTGTTATTTCAGATTGTTCTAAAATTCATTTACACATAACTTTATGTTATGATTGATAACCATATTTCCCAAGTATTTATATGTGAAATCACACACAACAGTCATTTTAAAAAAAATTTCCCCCTATATTATTATTATTATTAATAATAATAATAATAATAATAATAACAATAATAATAATAAGAGGTAAAGAAGCGAGTGCAGGCAGGTTGGAATGGGTGGAGAAAGGTGTGGGGAGTTCTGTGTGATAGGAAAATATTAGTGAGAATCAAGGGGAAGGTGTACAGGACAGTGGTGAGACCGGCCATGCTGTATGGTTTAGAGACAGTGTCACTGAGGAAGAGACAGGAGTCAGAGCTAGAGGTAGCAGAGCTGAAGATGCTGAGGTTCTCTTTGGGAGTGACAAGATTGGACAGGATTAGGAACGAGTACATCAGAGGGACAGCTCATGTTGGACGTTTGGGGGACAAAGTTAGGGAGGCCAGATTAAGATGGTTTGGACATGTTCAGAGGAGGGAGAGGGAGTATATTGGTAGGAGAATGTTGGACATGGAGCTGCCAGGCAGGAGGCAAAGAGGAAGGCCAAAGAGGAGGTATATGGATGGAATTAATGAGGATATGAAGCTAGTGGGTGCAAGGGTTGAGGATGCAGGAGATAGGGATAGGTGGAGAGAGATGATTCGCTGTGGTGACCCCTGAAGGAAAAAGCCGAAAGAAGAAGAAGGAATTATTATTATTATTATTATTATTATTATTATTATTATTATTATTATCATTACAACACTAAATTGTAAGACAAAAAGCAATATTACCCAAGCCTGTTGCTGTATTAGTGTTTATTATAGTACTGGTTATTAAATATAGAGAACAGGGAATAGTGAGTAGTGATTATGAATAGTGATTCAGATGGATCATGAGTCCTAACTTGGTTAAATTAATTGAATAACATGGTTTATAGAAGCAGAGAGAACACTATAGTGTTGTAGATTTCAGAATTAGACTCAGATCTACGACACATACAAGGAGGTCTATAGAGTGTAATTCCTCTAGAGTCATGAAAACACAAGCGACAACTATAAGACACACAAACCTGTTTTGTACAGTATAAGGACTTGTGAGGATATGCTTGTAATGTCCTGACTTCAGCATTTTCTTTTCAGTGTGCTCTACGTCTCTCTCCATCGCTATGAGGAAGGCTCATTCTTCCCCTGCTCCGAGGACGCCGATTACGATAAAGTGGGTCGAGGGAAAGGTGCGGGTTACAACGTCAACATTCCCTGGAACAAAGGCAAGATGGGCGACCCGGAATATCTAGCAGCCTTCCATCATGTGGTGATGCCAATAGCACGAGAGGTGAAAACACACACACACACACACACACACACACCTCTCTTACATTTCCGTCAATTGTGTTTTTAACACAATTCTGATTTCGACCCAGTTTGCTCCGGAGCTGGTCCTGGTGTCGGCTGGGTTTGATGCCGCTCGGGGTGACCCGCTAGGGGGGTACCAGGTGACCCCGGAGTGCTACGCCCACCTCACACACCAGCTGCTGAGTCTTGCAGCAGGACGAGTGCTTGTCATTTTAGAGGTAAGAGACGATTTAGTGCTGACTCACCAAAACGCTGTTTCAGTCCACTTCTTCAATCTGATCCTGATTTATTTATTTTTATTAAATAATTACTAACCTTAATTAAAATCTATATTTACTAGCAGTAAACGAGAGGCTGTTAGAAATGTATAAAGATGACAAAAGTGTCAAATCAGTGGCTGTAGAGGAATAAATCACTCCAGGATGTGCTGTTGTTGAACAATAATCGTCACGCTGGAAGCGGCTTTATCTCTGACTTCATCAACACACACACACACACACACATCCTGGCTCTTTTCCCAGTCAGATTGTCCTGGATATTTATGTGTATGTCACTCTTATGCTAGATTCCCTGTGAACAGCTGTGTGCGTTAACTGCTCATCGTTCATTACTTCTCAGTGCAGGATGTGTCACGGTCAAGAAAAGCACTAAATCATGCAGCTTAGTCTGTTCCGTGGTTCAGATCGCAAAAAATACTGTTCGGTATTTATTTACGTCGTATACAGGAGCAGCCGGTCTTCAGTGTAATTCGCACATTGATAGATGTGTGGCTTTAGAAGAAGAAGCCTTTATTAACACCACACATACATTACAGCACAGTGGAATTCTTTTCTTCACATATCCCAGCTGAGGAAGTTGGGGTCAGAGTGCAAGGGCAGTTCTGATACAGCGTTTCTGGAGCAGAGAGGGTTAATGGCCTTGCTTAATTGCCCAGCAGTGACAGCTTGGCAGTGCTGGGGCTTGAACCCTGATCTTCTGATCAACAACAAAGAGCCTTAACTACTTGAGCCACCATTGCTCCAAAGGGTTTTTTGCATATCTCAGCTTATTATCAAGGACCTTAAGGGCCTTGCTCAAGGGCCCAACATTGAGAACTTGGTAATTCATAATGAAAAGTAAAAATTCTTTTTTTACGCAGTATGTTTACGCAGTATGTTTAAGCAGTATGTCTTTATCTATTTTTTGTCACACAGGGAGGTTATAACCTCACCTCCATCTCCACCTCCATGGCCATGTGCACCAGCATGCTCCTGGGTGATGCTCCGCCGCAGCTGCCCCCTCTGCCCCCGCCACACCCCAACGCTGCCATCAGCATCAACAACGTCCTGCGAGCACACGCCCCCTACTGGAGATCTCTCCGAGTACAGAGTGAGGCTGTGACCACAGACTTGATTCGTCAATAAAGCACTTTATTTTATTCACCTCTCTCTTTTGTTCTCTCTCAGTTTCAGAGTCTCTGCGTTTGTCCTTGCCTTCTCCTAAATCCAAGTTCAAGCGCACACCAGCAGGAAAAGGCAAAAATTCCCCTCCTCAGGTCACGCCTCAACCACAGCACCAACGTACCCCAGTGATGACTTCACCAGCGTCTCCTCCTACTGATCAGGAGGACTCAGGGCTGGACGAACTCACTCAAGGCCTGCACGCTCTGGACCTGAGCACGTCGACCATGTCCTCCAGTTCCAGCCCCGCCTCTGTTCCTGTGGGCGGAGCTAGACCTAAAGTGAAGCCCAGCCCACAGAGGGACTCCTTCTCAGCAGCGCAGGAAGCGTCGCCGGTCCAAGTGATGGAAAAAGGTATAGAGGATGGCGGCGTGAAAGCCGAGTCCACGCCCATCAAACAGGAGAAACAGGTAAACAGCAGCGTTAATTTTTTTTTACTTCATTTAGAATCGTCTGGTGATATGGGATTTTTCATTTCCGTTATTTATACATTTATTTATTTATTTATCTATCTATCTATCTATCTATCTATCTATCTATCTATCTATCTATCTATCTATCTATCTATCTATCTATCTAATTGATTGATTGATTGATTGATTGATTAATTAATTATTGGGTTTTACAAAACAGTTTCCAACACAACATTAGTAAGAAATAATAAGAGTTATAAATACTTTTTATATAAGGTAAAGTACAAAAAAAGATTTAAAAATGGAAGAAAAAAAAAAGTCAAATAAATAAATAAATAAAAAGAAATCCCTGTCAACTCCCATTCAAGTCTGTAATAGATAAATAAACGACCAGACCATCACCACCAAACATGATATTAGCACTCAGCCAACCCGAGAAAGTCATGTTAGTCCACAGAGGGTGAAAAATCTATCCTCTTAGCCAGCTGGAAGGATGTATTTATTTCTTGATTAAAAACTCACCTTCTGTTTTCACGTCTTGCAGTCAGACGAATCGGACGCTGGAGCGGTGTGCGATCTGGACAGTCCAGCGCTGGAGGGAGCGTGCGGCTACACGAAGAAAACCGACTTCGAGCTTGTTTGCGGAGCTGTGGACATGGCCGGGGTACGATATCCCTCTCAGGGGCTATGAAAAGTTCCTGTGTGTTGTCTTTTGGCTTTCCCTATTGCTTAATTAATATAATGGAGTTTATTAATTCATAGTTTTTACCGGTTAAATGCGCACACCAGTGAACTTGTAAAATAGATGATTTATTATTAAGATGAATTGATCTTGTTTTAGTAAATAACACAAATCAGGAAAAAAACACTTGAACTGATTTACTAAGACGGTTTGTGGATTTGTGGCTTGTCCATTTTTAGCTTTTGCTCTAATCAGTGTCCAAAAAAAACCCAGACTAATTTAGCTCCTCCGTTATGATTCATCACTGCCTGAAAGTCTCTTCAGAAACAACGATGATGTGTGAAGTAACACCATTAAAAAGGCAGGTCGAAGCTAATTCTTGACACGTCCCACTGCCTTTAACCCGTGTTCAATTCGACACGTCATTTCACTACTCTGTGGCAAGTTTCCGTTGCATTTTTACTTTTCCGGAAGTCTCTGAGGTTTTTTCGTGCGCCGGTTGATCTCAATAGCCGTGATGATTTCAGATCTCTGCGTTTCCTCCTCTAACTTCACACATCGCTCGATTTATTCCCTATAAATCGACGAGCACCTGCTCATTAATGCGTTTACATTTACATTTCTGGCATTTGGTAGACGCTCTTGTCCAGAGCGATGTACAAGAGTGCTTTGAAGTCTCTGTCAATGAATACATTAACGCTGGTTCAATAGGACTTAGGATAGGACTTAGTCAATAGGACTTAGGATACCATCAGCATAAAAACTCTGGGAGGATTTTAAAAAAAATTAATCAACATACAACAATACGTAAAACAAACAGGGAAAATAAGAGCTAGTTTAAGTGTTTCAGGAAGAGGTAGGTCTTCATCCGTTGTTCGAAGACGGTCAGTGACTCGGCTGTAAGGACATCTAGGGGAAATTCATTCCACCACCTCGGTGCCAGAACAGAGAAGAGTCTTGACATATACCTACCTCTTACTCTGAGAGATGGTGGGATCTGTGGAGCAGATCTGAGGGAGCGAGGTGCAGTGTGAGGAGTAATGAGAGCATTGAGGTAAGATGGTGCTGGTCTATTCTTGGCTTTGTAGGCAAGCATCAGTGTTTTCAAGCTGATTCATGCAGCTGTGGGGGTGTGTGTGTGTGTGTGTGAGAACTTGGGTAGGTTGAAAACAAGTCGCGGATCATTTGCAGAGGACGAATTGCGTTCAGAGGTAGACTTGCCAGTAGAGAGATGCAGTTGTCCAGTCTCAAAATGACCAGAGACAGAACAAGCACCTGAGCAGCCTGTGTGGATAAAAATGGCCGAAGCCTTATGATGTTGTACAGAAGAAACTGATATGAGCGTGTCACATTAGTAACATGAGAGGAAAAGGACAGTTGATTGTCCATGGTTACCCCAAGGTTGTGAGCAGTGGCCGAAGGGGAGATCAGGGAGTTGTTCAGAGATATCACAAGATCCTAACACACATGTATCAGATCTGTGCATGGAAAAACTCGTTTTTAGGGATTCGGGAGATTCAGTAATTCAGGTGTTTGAGAAAAAAATGACCTTGGTAGTGATCCCTAATATTTTTTATTCATTAAAGAAAGAGTCACACTGTGAATAAATGGATGAATCAACCAAGGAATCAATTAACTGCCTGAAAAGATATTTTTATCATATCATGTCACAATATTTTTTATTTGACCGATAAATAATCCGCATCGTAAATAAATAGTTAATAATTGATCAATTAATTATATGTAATTAATTTTAAATGTATTTTTAATTAATTAAAAATTACATATTTAATTCAGACTGTTTTCCTAAACCTGTAGTTCTTCCGTCACACTGTGTGACAAACATATGGATAAACAACCAGGATTCCTGCTGACTCTGACGCCACGTTGCATTTCAGGACTCAAAAGGGATTTAGTTTGTTTTGTCCACAGTTTCCATGTGTATTATAGTACAAAGACCGAGCCAGAACAATCCCTAGGGGCTCTGTTTCTGCTCCTGAAGGCTTTACGGCTCAGGATACATGCATGTGGATGTCTGATAGATACACAGTACTGAACTGCTGTTCTTGTAGAGAGCGTTTGGACGAGTCGGGATGTCTGTAAGTTGAGTTTTTCAGGGTATGTTTAAGTAGAAAGGTGGTTGAGTGGTTAGTTATAGAGATTTGTTCAAATATGGTATTGTTTCTTTAGTAACAACAGACAAATTTACATTTTTTTTTATCGTCATACACAGGGGGTGAAATACTTTTTACGACTGTCATTGATATAAAAATAGCAAAAAAAAAATTAACACTAAGGTCAAAAGAATAAAAATAAGACGCACATTAGATACAATAAAGTAGGAATAGAACATGTAGGACAAATATAGTGGATAATTTGTATTAAATAATTTGTGTGTTTGTATGATGGAAAAATATATCAAAAATAGAGAGATTGTATCTGAACAGTGATTGGATCTGAATGTAGTACAGTGATGTGTCTGAATATGAACCTAAAATATATATATATATATACAGTGGTGTGAAAAAGTGTTGGCCCCCTTCCTGATTTATTATTTTTTTGCACTAGGCCACTCCAAAGTCTTCATTTAGTTTTTCTTCAGCCATTCAGAGGTGGACTTGCTGGTGTGTTTTGGATCATTGTCCTGCTGCAGAACCCAAGTTCGCTTCAGCTTGAGGTCACTGAAGAAAAGCTGAAGAAAGACAAAATGAAGACTTTGGAGTGGCCTAGTCAAAGTCCTGACCTCAATCCCATTGAGATGCTGTGGCATGACCTTAAAAAGGTGGTTCATGCTCGAAAACCCTCCAATGTGGCTGAATTACAACAATTCTGCAAAGATGAGTGGGCCAAAATTCCTCCACAGCGCTGTAACAGACTCATTGCAAGTTATGGAAAACGCTTGATTGCAGTTGTTGCTGCTAAAAGTGGCCCAGATACCACAGCACACCTTCAGGGATCTGGTGGAGTTCATGCCTTGATGGGTCAGGGCTGTTTTTACAGCAAAAGGCGGGCCAACATAATATTAGGCAGGTGGTCATAAACATAATGCATGATTGGTATGATATATTATATATATATATATTT
>JAUCMX010000007.1:26331398-26343898 GCA_033459395.1 Hemibagrus guttatus
TGTCTATCTATCTATCTGTCTTATCTATCTATCTATCTATCTATCTATTTATCTATCTATCTGTCTTTTCTATCTTTTCTATTTTATCTATCTATCTATCTATCTATCTTTTATCTATCTATCTATCTATCTATCTATCTATCTATTTTATTTTATCTATCTATCTATCTATCTATCTATCTATCTATCTATCTTTTATCTATCTATCTATCTATCTATCTATCTATGTCTGTCTGTCTGTCTTTTATCTATCTATCTATCTATCTATCTATTTTTATCTATCTATCTATCTATCTATTTTCTATCTATCTGTCTGTCTGTCTGTCTATCTGTCTTTTGTCTATCTATCTATCTATCTATCTTTTCTATCTATCTATCTATCTATCTTTTCTATGTCTGTCTGTCTGTCTGTTCTGTCTGTCTGTCTTTTATCTCCTGTCTATCTATCTATTTTTATCTATCTATCTATCTATCTATCTATCTATCTATCTATCTATTTTATCTATCTATCTATCTATCTATTTTCTGTCTGTCTGTTTTGTCTTTTGTTTTTATCTATCTATCTATTTTTTCTGTCTGTTTTATCTATTTTCTATCTATCTATCTATCTATCTATCTATCTATCTATCTATCTATCTATCTATGTCTGTCTGTCTGTTTTGTCTGTCTGTCTATCTGTCTATCTGTCTATCTATCTATCTATCTATCTATCTATCTATCTATCTATCTATCTATCTATGTCTGTCTGTCTGTCTGTCTCTGTCTGTCTGTCTATCTATGTCTGTCTGTCTATCTATATGTCTGTCTGTCTATCTATCTATCTATCTATCTATCTATCTATCTATGTCTGTCTGTCTATGTCTGTCTGTCTGTCTGTCTGTCTGTCTATCTATCTATCTATCTATCTATCTATCTATCTATCTATCTATCTATCTATCTATCTATCTATCACCTGCCATTTTAAAAGGGGTGTGACTTTAATGTATATTGTATAGGGTGTTTTAAAAATTAAGCACAAACTCTGCACCAAAATACATTAAAAAAAAATTCAGCAAATATTAATACACTGTTACTTTGTGTTTGATGAAATTATATACATATATTTAATGAATTTTCAATTTCTTATCAGTTGGGGCATGTGCAAATGTTTACACACCCTTGCCATATGCAGAGTTTCGGAATTGAATCAGCTCGTTAGGTTTTAATTGACTCCTTCGACCTCGTTGGCCAGTTCAGGAGCAACAATTCCAGACAGAACTGAATACATATTCCATGGGTTTCTCTGCATGGAAGAGTCATCAGAAGGACACCGTATGTGTGATCTCTGATGTCTGGTGTATGGAAATAATATCTAGAAAAGCCAGAGGTATTTTGGAAACAGCGTACCATGGAGTAAGAATGGAATCTTTTAGCCACAAAAGGTGACCAAAGGTATGTTTAGAAAAAAATGATATGTAGTAAATCTCTGAATGTCAAGCATGATGGTGAAGCTATTGGACTCCTGGTGTGTTGACGGTGAGAGGAACAGGAAGTGTTATTCCACAGGTAGCTGGATGATGGACATGCTTAGGGCAAGAAACAATCCTGATGCCATGGAAACCATTTTTGGGAATGACTCACGATGGCATATAACTGCTGCACATGTTATAAATGGTAAATAAAATTTTTTAATGGTTTAATATCGCATAAATGTTTTTCATTCTTTTCTTCCTCTCTCTTTCTCTGTCTTTCTCTTCTTCCCTCTTGATGCTGCTCTTTGCATCTGTTTTCCTCCTCCCTCTTTCCTGTGACAGGAGGATTTATTCTCCACTGCACCAGTGCTCTCTCTGAAACCCTCGCATTTAGAGTAGAACAGCATCATGTGCTCTTTCCCTCCATCCCTCCCTCCCTCGTCCTTATCACCCCTCCCTCAGTACATGTTGAAGGAACATCGCTTGCTATTGGTGTTGGCCTGCTGTTAATGTCGTGCATCATTGCTACCATAACCCCACAGGGAGGAGGAGAGAATCTTTTTTTCCCCCGTTTCACTCCCTCACTTGCCAATAATGCGGCGCTCAGTAATTGAATTTTGATGTTTTTTTTTGCTTCCTGCTGAAGGACAGAGTGTCACAGACGACCAGCCTGAGGAGAAGAGAGGTGATCTCCATCATCCCCATGCTCTCATCTCATTCTCATCTGCTCATTTGTCCTAGCATGCAAGATCCTGGGTGTTTTTTAAGAAAAATCCTTTCCGTGAGCATCGTCATCATCTCATCTCACCTTGTCTGGAAACGTCCTCATGAGTCTCCCCCCCCCCGTCATTAAGCCCCCACTCGTCTGCTGCTTTTTCTGCATTGTTTGAATCTGTTACGACGGGATTCTGCGGATCCTGAGGCCGTTTTCGAAGCTGTGAGACTTTACAGCTAGGCAAAACCAGTTTTCCAGCTGAATAATATATTAAATATGCAGCTTTTGTATTCTATTATATCTGCAGGGAAAAAACAAATGAACGAATAATCTGCTTTATTCTAAACCCTGTTTGAACTCTGAGCTGAGCTACAACTGAAATGCTGTTAAAGGGTGCTGTTAGTAATTTTTAACAGCAGGGGTTGGAAATATAATTTTTTTTATTGTATTAAAGAAGTTAAAAAGCAAGAATTAATCACAACGTTCCAGTGTATTCAGTTTGTCTCTTATATTTTAGGCTACTTTTAAAATATTTCTGGCCCAGAAATTATCCCTGCCTATTTATTTATTTGTTTGTTTGTGTGTTTGTTTGTTTATTTATTTTGCACACAGCCTGAAAAGTCATTTTCCGACAAACTAAAAAAAAAAAAAAACCAACCTGTTATTTTATGGCACATTATATCCAAACTAAAATCTGTCCAATTTTCAAGTTTGAGCTCTGTGCTTTTTTTTTTTTTTTTTTTTAATTTTTATTTATTTATTTTTTAAAAAGACACATTAAATACTTAAATAACAAATAACACGAGTAATAATTAAATGATGTTTAATATTTTTTAATTAAATATAAGCAATTTTAATTCAATATTTACAAGAAGAAAATATTGTTCATGCTTTATTTCCCATGTGTGTTCATATTTTCAGTCGTGATTTAGATTGCTGTTCAAACATCCAAAAACATTTTCTAATAAAAAAAAAAAAAAAAACGGCTAAATGGCTGAACTACATTTTGGTAGAATGTATTGACGTGTTAAGAGTGATGGAAAAATGGGGTGATGATGAATGGACAATGGGGTGATGATCACTAAACTACACGGCCATGAGTAACTGCAGATTCAGTGTAAGACTTTCAAGAATTAGAATTAAATTGAATTAAAAGGACAATGCCATGTGTTTAGCTCTGCTTTATCAGCAGTCATGCAGCCCCATGCGGCGGATGTGGCCCGCCTCTACCAGACCGAGTTCATCCGCAGCGCACGGGCTATGGGTGTCCTGTGGGCCATCTGCACGCTCTGCTTCGCCGTCATTGAGGTGGTCATCCTGGTTCAGCCGTCCTGGGTGGGGACGCGTGAGCTCCGTTATCCAGCCAGCAGAGTCGGGGGTAAGCCGCCTCCTCAGGCTGGTACTCTGGGCCTATTCGAGGTGTGTGTGGAGGCAGACTGGCCAGTTCCAGAGTGCTCAGGCTCTCTACGTACACTGACCCCTATTCCAGCCTTCCAGTCTCCGGCTGTGCTGGTGTGCATCTCCCTCACCATGGTGTGGGTCAGCGTGGGCTGCTTGTGTCTGTTTCGCTTCTGCAATGCTGCAACCGTCTACAAAATCTGCGCCTGGCTACAGCTCACCGCTGGTAAGAGCAGCAACATATTCAATATGCAGAGGGGCAAAATATATACATCAAAATTTTATTACTAAATTGATATAAATATCAAAGGGTAGCTGTAAGTCATGTTTGAATGCAATCACATTAGGTGCTCAAACGGTCATGCAGACACTTCTGTCAAGCTACTGTACAGTATGAACATCACAAATTTGTGTGATTGTTAGTTGGGTTGTCTTTTCACACACATTTTCAAATTTACAAAACTAACTGATAGTCATAGACATTTTGTTTAACCTGATGGTTATTTTTTCAAGTGTATATACATAATTATAAGAGGCATAGGTGGCTCAGTGGTATCATGCGGAAAGCCAGGGTTCGATTCCCAGCCACTGGATGCAGTGCCGGTCCCAAGCCCAGAAAAATGGGAGGGTTGTGTCACGAAGGGCATCTGGTGTAAAACATTTGCCAAGTCAATGTGCGGACCAGTTGGTCCACTGTGGCGACCCCGAACAGGGAGCAGCCGAAAGCAACTTTATACATATAACTATAAGCATATACACTGATCAGGCATAACATTATGAACAGTGAGAGGTGATGTGAATAACTCTGATGATCTCCTCATCATGGCACCTGTTAGTGGGTGGGATATATTAGGCAGCAAGTGAACATTTTGTTCTCAAAGTTGATGTGTTAGAAGCAGGAAACATGTGTAAGGATTTGAGTGAGTGAGTGAAGGGCCAAATTGTGATGGCTAGACCACTGGATCAGAGCATCTCCAAACCTGCAGCTCTTGTGGGGTGTTCCCGGTCTGCAGTGGTCAGTATCTATCAAAAGTGGTCCAAGGAAGGAACAGTGGTGAACCGGCGACAGGGTCATGGGCGGCCAAGGCTCACTGATGCATGTGGGGAGCGAAGGCTGGCCCGTGTGATCCGATCCAACAGACGAGCTACTGTTGCTCACATTGCTGAAGAACTTAATGCTGGTTCTGATAGAAAGGTGTCAGAATACACAGTGCAGGATGGGTCAGGGCTGCTTTGTCAGCAAATGGGGGACCAGCAGGTGGTCATACTGTTTTGTTTGGTCAGTGTACGTATCCAGACGTATAAGACTGTGTAATTATTACTCAGTTTATACCCAGCTTTTACTTTATCATTACTTCCTGAGTAGTTCTTCAGCATTTATTAGTAATTAATGCCTTACTATGTGTGAAATATTCATTTGTTCCCGTTGAGTCTCTGGATTGCTACCTGTGAGATATTGAACATTGTGTTCACAAGTGTTCGAGTATAACAAGTGGAAAAAACATCACGTTTTCATGTTTTTAGAAAACAAACACTGTCATAACCAGAGCTTCATCCAGCTCTGTGTTGCAGGTTTCTGTCTGGCGCTGGCCTGTGTGCTCTTCCCTGATTCGTGGGAGTGTGCTGAGATGCGTGCGCTGTGTGGAGACAGTGTAGAGAGTTTCTCTCCGGGGAACTGCTCCGTGCACTGGGCTTACATACTGGCCATGCTGGGAGTGCTGGACGCGGGCATCCTCGCCACACTCGCCTTCGTCCTGGGCAACCGTCAGGACGCACTGCTCCCAGATGATGCCAAGGACGGTGACGGTAAAACACAACATTCATCAAAATTTATTTAACAAAGAGTTAAACTCTAAATTTAGAGATAAATTCATTCATTTTGGACTAAATATAGCTTCTTCTTTTTTTGTTCCTCAGTGACTGGGTTGTTACTGGAAGCATAGCTGGTGATGGAGATACCACAGGTATAGAGTTTAAGATAAAATAAGATGAGCTGCAGATATCAGGAATCGCATGATAATTTTCATGCGACGTCGCTGTTTCATTTTTCACACGACATTTTTCATGAATTTGGATTGTAACGTGTTTTTATCACAAGGGATTCTTCCAGGATTCATTTTTTCAAATGATTCATGAATCATTTTTCTGTATGAATCATTTATTTATAGCTTTCCCGCATGATACATTTATGTGGACGTGTGATGAGCTATGATTCGTGTATTTTCACATGGGATTTTTCACATGATTTGAGATAAGACTTTCCAAGATTTATTTATGTTCCACATGATTCATTTTCACATGCCATTTTGCCCAAATGATTCATTATTCATTTTCTGAATTATTTGTGATTGTTGATTTTTCTAGAATTCATTTTCTTTTAGATGGTTCATGTATAAGTTTTCCTTATGATTCATTTATTTTCATGTGTTTTTCCACATGATTCATGTTACATGTGATGAGCCACGATCCATGTATTTTCACATAGGATTTTCCACATGATTCATTCGGTTTCGAATAAGATTCTTCAAGATTCATTTATGGTCCACATGATTTATTTTCACATGCCATTTCCCCAAATGATTCATTATGATTTTTCAAATGATCCATTTATTTGTGATTCTTCCAGGATTTTTATTTTTTTTTTCAAATGATTTACAAATAAGTTTTCCATATGATTCATTTATTTTCATGTGCTTTTCCTGATGAGTCATTTATTCGGAGATATGATGTACTATGATTCATATATTTTCACAATACAATTTTCCAAGATTCATTCATTCATTCATTCATTCATTTTTTTTTCAGATTCATCATTTCCCTGAATAATTCATTGTGAACAAATCAATTCAGAATTTATTGTCACATATGATGTTTCACAATTAATTTATACGCGTGTGATTTGTTTACACTCTTTTTAATGTAATATTTCACCTGATCACATATTGCTCACGTTGTGACTGTATCTCGTCTGATGGTATAAATAATTTGCCGGCTCCACTTTCACTCCATCAGTGAACAAAAAGGCCGCAGTTAAGACTGCCATCAATCTGAGACTCCTATAGCATCTTCTTTCATAAAAAACTGTCTACTTACTCTGAGATCTATATGGTCGAAGATAAAAAGCACCTCTAACACTCTTAGTGTCTGACATGTGTTCTGTGACATTTTTATGCTTGTATTTTTTCTCTGTCATTTCAATAGCCATGTTCTTTAATCTTGCTTCTTTAGACTCCTTTCACCTGGGGCTGATCTCTGTGTCCTCATCGTAAGCTGGAGAAAAACAGACGAGCTCACTTCCTCCTCCCCCACAGCATGACGTCATCTCCCCGATGCTTACATAAAAACTCTGCATAGAAACTAGAGACGGTCGCCTGGCAACCTGCGTCTACTCCAGCTGTAGGTGGAGGCGCAGAAATACAAGGACACTTGTTTTCCGTTCTCGGTCGTCTCCTGATAAGCAAACGGGTGTCTTTGTAGATATCAATTGTTTTTTTTTCTTTTCTTCTTCTGTTAATTCACCACATTGTCCAGTTTTGAGACTCAAAAGTATGCTCTCCTTCTTTGGTGTGATGTATTTATTTGAAAACTAATATAGAACAGATCAAGCAATACCATTTAATAAGGCCTTAATTTAAAAAAAAAAAAAAAAAAAAATGCATAACTCTGGATAAGGTTTTGTTAAAATACAGATAAAATTTTTTTTAATCTGAAACTTAAAAGAATAAATATAGTTTTGTGCTGTTGTTTTTTTTTTTTTTTTTTTTTAAAGAATTTTTAATAGCCTTAATTATCTTAATAACACACACACAAGGCGATTACTGAATATTCATCTTTGGCAATTAAAAGAGGAATTATATCATTCTCAGTGTTTTTCAGACATTTTCATGAAACATTGCAATCCACGTTTATTACACATTGCGTTAGCGACACAGAGCACGAGTACACAAAAACTCACAAGAACTCAAGCGAGATTGACATCGACATCCAATTTTTTTTTTTTATTATCACTCGATATTTTTTCTCTTTTTTCTCAATTCTCATTATTTTACAATCCCACCTGCAAACTCACAGATGCGTAAGATTTATAAGATTAAGATTTCAGAACCACACAGACAGGGAAAGAAAAAGCGTAAGTATCGTTATTTAAAACACAGTTTCTTGCACATATTCTCATGTCAGAGTAATCAGAGAGGGAACTCCAAAGAGGAGAGGTGACGAGTGAAAACACAGCCAGCGTCTTCGCTTTGTTGGCACGTTAATGCACTAAAGCCACTTGGCGAAGCAAAGGGAAGCAGAACAACAGCGATTGACTCTTCCACAGCGAGGGCGGTCGGAGTAGGTTTCAGTAATACACGCAGGTCAAACGCTGTCCAAACACGAGAGAGAGCGGAACCGACACAGTGCTCAGTTAACACCTAATTATATTTCTCTCTCCAGTCGGACCCAAAGAGTTACCTCACTGCCAGTGTCTGAAGTCTTAGCACAAAAAGGTCTGGCTCACTGACTGATAAATTGAGTTGGGTGAAATCTAACATATTTAAATAAGAATGTAATGGACAATATTCTCAGTGACCCACATACCTAAGCTTGTGTCTGGCTCTATAAAGCTACTGAAACTGTGAACGTTGAGACGGTCACTATTACATCCCAATCATCCTCTACTACATTAAAATATCTCACAGTTTCATCAGTAAAGAGTTTGCAGTGAAAACAGTGTCTGTCTCAGTGTTTGCTTCACGAACCATTTAAACCTCTCACTGATATACAGATAACACTACTTAACATTTTTCGTCATGCTTGGTCCAACTATATGTTAAAAAAATCAACAAAAAAACTCGGGTTTTCTTTCAATCCATTTAGCTTAATAGCTAAAGCTGATAAGCCACTGGGTGATGGTATCTTTGGTGCAGACTGGGCAAATTGGATCAAGTTCTCATTACAGGTCTCGGTAAAGGAAACAGCAAATCAGTGTTTTCAGAACCTCAGTGCTGAACAGTTTAATATTTTCCATACAATTTCCAATTGGATCCTGCCATTCGTAATGCATGTTATTCTGAGGAAGTGGTGGCTCATTGCTTCATGCTTTGGGATGCTGATCAGTAAGGTTGTGAGTTCAATCCCTGCTACCGTTAAGCTGCCACTGTCGGGCCCTTGAGCAGAGTAACCCTCTCTGCCCCTGAAATTCTGTGTCATAGCTGACCCTGCACTCTGACTAGAAGTTTAGGTTTACTTTTAACTGTGACAATAAAACCTCTCTGTCTTCTTTCGCTGCTTTCTAAAGCTGAGTCGTCTTTCAGATAGATGACTCCAACTGGAATGATCCTCATCAGTTTTCTTATAGACCTGTGACACAGTGCACATCCTGCAAAGGACTCTTTAGTTAAAATCAAAGTTTCACAATCAAGTGTCTCAAGACCCAAGAACACTGCAAGAACATTGCAGCAGTTCCATTTCATACCTTATATATATAGATGCTTTAACCAAAACAGTACCGGATTAGTGATTCTGGGATTTAAACTTATGATCACCTGTTGGCAGACACCCTTATCCATAGGGACTTATACAATTGAGCAGTTGAGGGTTAGAATACTTGTTCAGGAGCCCAGCATTGGAAGTCCTGGGATTTGAACTCACAAAATTCCGAACAGTACTCCAACATCTTAAATACCGAGCTGATTAAATGTATCAGGTGTGTTCAGAGGAGGGAAAACATTGACATTTGCTGGATAATGGATAAAGGACCAGATGGGAACCTGTGTGTTAGGGGGTTAATCAGAATGAACCCTAAAGCTAATTTGGGGTTTTTGCTATAATACAAGCCAAACGTGGTTGGGTTTAAGAACATAAGGATCAGTTATTTTACTGGAAAGTCTACTGTTCAATAATAAATAACCAAAACAGCATTAGGAAAAGAACCAGTGGGACAAATGGATTACATTTTGGACCCAGCTTTAAGCATGGTCGCTCATCAAAGACTGTTACGGTTGTGTTCTGGCAGCTAAATTGGGATAAATTTGTTGTTGTCATTCCTCAAGGATTATGTGGGCAAATAAAAATGGGCCATTAATAATTCATTACTCATTTGCAATTTGGAAAGGCGTGGGGATGTCTTTTCTTCAAAATGAATAATCTATTTTGATGATGTCATACCTTGAAAGGTTTTCTTGAAAATAGTTCCTCTTAAGCTAGATGTGTGGCATTAGTTAATTCCCAGTACAGGGGCTGGTGATGTTGATAAAACAGGTCAAAGTGTAAGATGCTAATCTGATCTGGTGACCACTGTGTTGACGATGGCTACTTGATGATGGCTACGTCTTTGGTGGATAAATATTTTGCATGTTTTTAACTGTAGAAAGGTTTTAAGCAAAATGATTTTTAAGAAAAGCATCATTTGGTCTCAGACTCAAGTGGAACTCAAGTGACAAGTCAATACCAACATCTGAACTTCCAGGACTGACAGGTTGCCGTCTGCAGTGTATCGCTGCATCTACTGCAAACCCATAAATAAAAATGAGATTTGCTCATTTGCATTAGCATGTGGAACAGATAATTGAACGTGTTCACGATTTTATTATAGCGCTGAAGCAGATACATTGGTTCGCCATACAGAAGCAGTTAACAGTGAGTTCTCGCATATATCTGTCAGCATGTGAATTGTTGCAATCTTTCGGTCTTCCTCTCTCCTCTCTCTCTCTCTCTCTCTCTCTCACTTTCTCAGGTACTGGATGATGTGCTGAGCGATGAGCTCGGGGTCGTAGGTCACCGAGCGGCGTTTACGGCTGTGCTTTGCTGGTGGAGGCAGATCGGTGTCGATGCGCTTCATCCTCTGCAGGCCAGCATGAGGAGACCGGGTGTTCTGACCAGCAAAATCATCATGGTCTTCATCGCCCACTCGCTTGACCCGCAGGAGAGAGGCTTCGGCATCGGGGGAGGCAGCAGGGGTGGCGTCTAAAGAGCGTCTAGCTCGTCTCAGAGGCGTCGCTCTGTCACGACCGATGCTAGCTGCTGCTGCCACTTCCCATTTGCCTCGGCGGTTGGATGGGTTCAGCTGATTCTGGGACACCAGGCTCGAGAGGACCTTCTCCAACAGGATCCTGGATGTAAAGCATCAGGAATGAGGATGAGGATGCTAATTGTTGGTAAATAGTGCATATGTATGGTAAAAGTATGTTATGCTCAGTAACCAGCTAGTTCTTTTGAGGATTAGAAAGGTTACGGTTACAATACTGTATCAAATCTGTGGATGATCCCCACATGATGCCTCACTCTTGCTTCACCTGGATTCTGACTAACTACTGCTGTAATCGCAAACACTCTTGTGCTCATCCCAGGTCTCTTATTCACAATATTGAACATCCCTTTAACACACTAATTACTGTTTGTTGCTACAACATATTTTGACTGGTTCCCATCATGGTTTCTTCGTCACGTTGCCTCTGGATTGTTTATTAGAGAGAGTAATCTTTTTGTTTTGCAAAGCTGCTGTTGAGAGCACTACATAAATAAACTTGAATTGAGTTGAATTATATATTTATTGATGGAGTCTGAGGTAATCACTGGGCTAAAGCGACTACTATCCTGACAGGCGAATGAAATCGGCATCATGTTTACAGCTCCAGGTCTTTGAAGGAGTGAGAAGCCATTTTGTTTTCTGTCCAACTTCAGACACTACAAGCAAACGGCTATTTGTTAGAGCGTAGCTTTTCTTTCTGCTTTCAAATCTGTGCACAGAACTATAGCAAATAAGGCGCATCATTTGACTGTCTACCGCTTATCCGATCTACTCTCGGGTCACGGGGAGCCTGTGCCTATCTCAGGCGTCATTGGGCATCAAGGCAGGATACACCCTGGACGGAGTGCCAACCCATCGCAGGGCATCATTTGACTGTGTATTGTTTAAAGTCATCTGACATGTAGATAAGCTTTTGTCCGCTATCTTGGTTAGTTACGGCCAGTCAGGACGTCTTGTTTAGTTCTTTAGGTCTTGTTCACTGACTGCCTTGTAGCTTCTGCAGAAATATATGCATGTCATAAACATTCGGATGTGCCTCAAAGCCGTAATATCTGACTGAACTGATAAATTTATGATTTATTGAATCTTTTTATGACTTCTTTCACCAGGACTCCATTTTACAGCCCAGTCACCCACCAGGCAGTCGTGGGATTCAAAACGTCGACCCATAACTCTGCGAGTAATACGAGAAGAAACTCGGGAGCATGATGTTACAGAAAAATAATCAACAACAGGGTGCTATGATGCAATCTGACACTAAGAGTTATGTTTACCAACCTGACGCTGATTATTCTCCATTAACTTGCGATGTTTTATTCCTATTGTTCCACATCAATTCTTTTTAAGAACAGCACATAGTACTTTTTTTGATGAATTTCAAGTTAATGTATTAACGTGGAACATGGAACATGCACAAGGCGATTTATTTCCTGTTATCACTTATGTTATAACGGCTATAAATAGACTACAGACTCCTTGAAATGTCCTTGCAGAGAAGTAGATTTAAATGCATTAACAGTTACATCTTTTATTTACATCTTCTAAATTATTATGAAAATATTAATATAATATTAATATATTAATATTAATATAATATAGACTTTCTTTCTTTCTTTCTTTCTTTCTTTCTTGCTTGCTTGCTTGCTTGCTTGCTTGCTTGCTATCCCTTTATGATTAGGGTTGGATTATGTGCCCAAGAATGGGCTGTTACCATAGAAACGAGACCATATTATAAGATTAAAAGATGATAAATGTTGTTTTTCTCACCGGAGCATCTCCTGGTCTTGGTCCTGGCCTGCCTGAAGCATCCTCTCCTGCCTGTAGCGGTTCAGCAGAGCCTCGGTGAGCTGGGGGTCCAGCAGTGCCTGGGGTTTCGACATGCTCACTGTCTGCTCTGTCTCGTCATAGTCTGGAGGGTACGATT
>JAUCMX010000007.1:26356398-26388898 GCA_033459395.1 Hemibagrus guttatus
TCATCATCATTATTATCATTAATATTATTATTATTATTATTATTATTAATGAGAATGCTTGGAGCTCATTCATTTCACATGCATGTACGCTTTTCAGTGGCATTTTTACAACATTGTGAATGTTTACACGCTGATAAAAAAGAGCATGCACTGTACAGCCATTGCAAACTAACGAAAATATTAATAACGTAATTCTGTAGTATTGTATATTAAGCAAATGATAACTATATGGAATGACGATAAGGACGTAAAGCAAATGCTGCATACAATGCAAAGGTTGTAGACATATAGAATGCCTGTGCTTATCATGGTAAATAAGTGTGTGTGAGGTGTGTGTTACGTGTGTTACCTTGGCCTCCAGCAGCGGACTCTGGAGGAAAGCCACGCAGAAGAGGAGCAGTACGGAGCTGGTGCGAGGGCCCGACATCCTGCAGGAGAGAATGAAGCTGCCCCTTACGAAAGAGAGATACACCGCCACTGAGCTCCGGACCACAGATGGAGTGATCCAGATGGAGGGAGGGGGAGAGAGTGAACAAGAGCGAGGGAGGGAGGGAGGAGGAGTGAGAGAGAGAGAGAGAGAGAGAGAGAGAGAGAGGAAGAAAGGAAGAAAGGAAGAAGGGGAGGAGCCTGTGTCTGAATAAAAAGGGATGAGAAAGCACTCCTGGGAAAAAGGCGAGAGGACAGAAAATACATGAGAGAGAGAGAGAGAGAGAGAGAGAGAGAGAGAGAGAGAGAGAGAGAGAGAGAGAGAGAGAGAGAGAATAATGAGAGTGTGAATGTAGTTTGCAAGAGACAGATGTGTAACTTGGAGCAAACAGAGATGAAAAGCGAGATGCAAGACTCATTGTGAACGAAGCACTAATGTGTGAAATGTACTTATATAACAATTTACATAATAAATTTACACCGTGATTTTAACACATGAAATAATATAATAGATTTTTTTGTTTAAAACAAATGTAAATTCACCTTATTTAGGTAAAAGTCAGGAGCAAACTGATTTGGATCATTTCATGGTGCTTGTTAATCAGGCAGCAGAACACCATTTCAAGCCTTCATTAATTGATTCGTTGATTCGTTGATTCATTGATTCATTGACTCATATCTGTAATCCTGCCTTCTCAGGGGAAGCTACTTGTCCTTGTCTCTTCCTGTGTTCAGCACATCCATTATTTCTACTCTGAAGTGATGATCTTTCTAAGCAAACAATTTCAGTGTACCTTCTGCAACAAACCAAGTATTTATAAAAGAAACAGTAATCACAATCATTTAAATCTTCCACTAAACTATCGGGAAAGGCGTCTGTAAAGGGTTAAAACTAAAATAATGACCAAATAATCAGGGAATTAAAAATAAATGTGAACATCTCTGGAAAGAAAATGAGTTTTTATTGAATATAAATCAAATATCAAATAAGAATTTTTTTTAATCTTAGCATCCATATTTATATATCCATAATGTTGGACCAGATATGAGCATGCACACATGTGAAAGCTCTTTATCACTTTAGAAAGATGAAAAAAAAAGATTATAAATATTCTGTGTAAGTGTATTAGTGTGTGTTGGTGTTTGCTTGTCTCCCAAAATGTCTGCGTCTGTTTCACAAAAATCATGAACCATACATCATTCAGCTTAATTTACAAAACTCCAAGAACCAATTTTTAATACATTTTTGTAGGAATTTCTTCGCTATACCAAACTGACTGTGGGCGGAGTGATCAAGCTCCTCCTTCCAGAGTGGCAAACCAAATGACCAGGGTATGGAGACAGTTTTTGTACAGTATCAAACACTATCTATCTATCTATCTATCTATCTATCTATCTATCTATCTATCCATCCATCCATCTATCTATCTATCTATCTATCTATCTATCTATCTATCTATCTATCTATCTATCTATCTATCTATCTATCTATCAATCCATCCATCCCTTTGGATCCTTTCGCATTTGTGTTTACGTGATCGCTAATTACTGCTAAATTCTTTTTTTTTAATTTTTTTTTTTTTAAAGAGAAAAAAACTGATGTTAGAACACAATCTGACCCAAACCCAGCGTTCTTTCGACCACTCTGGACCTTAAAAGTTTATCTCGTCTCATCGTGTGCTAGAGATTTCATCAATCTTTTACCCCGAAGAACAATTTATGAGCAAAATGAGGCCCCTGTGGCCTGACACACTGGATATTAGGAAACTTTCTGAACTTTAAAACTTTGAAGGAAAAGAAACAGAGGCAAGGGTATGATAGTGAGAGCGTACAAACTGATGTGTTTATTAAAAGTACAAAAACAGCAATATAAATGTCAATCATGTTCATGGGTAGGTGACAGGAAAAGATTTCACCGACTACATGCATTGAACAATAATAGAATACATGAGATCAATCAATTCGTAAGGAATAAATCACTTAAAGGAAAATAATCAGTGAAGTGGTTGTCTTTATTCCCATTATCCCACAGATACAATAAACAAGTTAAGACTGCGACACTGACACTGGAGACTCCTTCCATAAGTGCTATCTCCTTTCTGAGAAATTTCACTACAACAGTCACAGATTTCAAAAACAGCTTTATGTGGAAAAAATTAAACGCCTTTTTTGGATGGATCCAACAAGAGTAAACATTACAAATCAGTAAGCTGGTTAAGAGGCTAGAGACATATACATGCGCTCTGAATTCTATATGACACATTAATAACTACCACCTATAAACATGACTAGTAATAACTAATAAACCACAATGAACAGAAATAACATAAGCATTATTCAGAATACCTATGATCGTTTTCAGCCCTTTTACTAGCATTAGTGTTGGCGGTTGTCATGACGACTTAACTGCATGCAAATATTATCCGAAATCCATGATGTTGATGATCAGATTAATGTTGGATGTCACGTTAAAGTGTTTCCCATGCTAGCGCTATCTCGTAGTAGAGCAGGTTTTTACCAAAAAGTAATGTGTGTGTGTGTGTTTGTGTGTGTAGGCCAATTAATCCTGATGAACTCTATTGCTAAAAAAAATAAGAAAAAAACAGTGCCATTGGTTAGTAACTTCAGCTCTTTGTGTCACATTTTTAGATGAATATTCAGGGCTAACTTGAATATAGTACAATTTTTTTTTTGAAGACAACATTATTATAACAACAACAATAATAAAAAAAGCCGAAGATTCGACTCAGAGCGGCTCATCTTAGAAAAAAATGACTATATGCTGTAAAGCGATATGGTATAGGTTATAGGGTGTGTGGCAAATTGAACTCTGTACTAAATAATAACTCAAGTTAATACACAACTTTGTATATGTGATATGGAGTAGTATTTAGGGAAATAGTACGTGATGGAGCACTCTGTGTGTGTGATTAACGGTATGGTTTATATAAACAGATTGTGAAAGCCTAGGATCGAGTATTATTTAATCCTGTCCTAATATTGTCAATATGTGGAAACAAATCAGGTCGAACAGGGATGGAACAGATGATGCCTGAGCATCGAACTGACTGTATAGAATAAATTGTCTTGATGTTTATAATGACAGCCTGCTAGGAGATACTAATTAGCCGATTAGCCTAATGGCTGGCAGCCGGCTCGCTGTGATGTGTCGTTCATGAACGGGTCGACTCACTCACACGACTCGATTCAGAGTCGATTCGCATATCCGAAGAGCCGTAAGAGACGCTATTGCGATTCTGCTGAGAATTTGTGTCTGATTGTTGATTACATACATACTGTAGACTATATCAGGTTAAAACTGATCAGAATTCTGTCATCTGGTGTTCTGGCTGCTGAGTTATGGGATCACATAACCGAGCAGCAGCATGTGGCCGGGTAGCTGTCAGTGTGCACCGTGTTCTCGTTCCCAAACACAAAGTAAAAGTGGGTCTTCCCTTTCCAAGCGTAGTTCACCCGGGTGATGGGGATCAGCTCGATGGTGTGACGCTGCAGTAGGAAAGATTCATGTGACCATGACTACTGTTAAGTAAGAGCTATGCAAATGAAATGAATTTCAGTGAAGGAGTATGAGGAGTGAAACATTTGTGGAGCTGGTAAAGTTCAACAGATACACTGTTTCTAGCATGAAAGCTTCTGACTTTATAGTGACGTTAATGTGCTAGTAACATCGATAGTAAAGAGTATCAGTACCTGCTGCAGAATACGAGAAGTCTGGAAATATTTGGATTGATGTTCTCGTAATAAACGATCAGATGCTTGGCTCAGTGTAGCGTCGGGGAAACCCATCAATGGGTAAAGCTGTAACACACACACACACACACACAATCCACAATCTGTTTGATTCAGTCTCTATTATGTGAAGGAACACAGAAGGGATGTTTATGGACATAGACTTATATACGTGTGTGTGTGTGTGTGTGTGTTTGTTATCATTACCATGTACTGGGAGTCTGTGAACATTGCCCTGCCCGTGACCTTGTTGAGATTCTCCGATTTCAGCCCGCTCAACTGCTCCACCACGAAATCGTCTTTATAAGTAGTCCTGAGGAGAAAAAAAACCATAAAGATGACTTTGGAGTGCAACTAATGCGAACAGTTTTAATAACTTCAACTCGAATGAATTTCCTGGTTAAACAACTGCACTTTTTTGAGCATATAGTACACGGTTATAGAAAGGAATTATTTATAATCACTCTCATGTCACCCAGATGAGGATGGCTTCCCTTTTGAGTCTGATTCCTCTAGAGGTTTCTTCCTCATATCACTGATGCTGCCTCTAGTTTGCTCATTAGGGATAAATTTACATCCTGAATATATATATTTTGCTGTAAATATTTACACATTTATATAAGTTATGCGCACCAGAAGGCAGAGGATTATTATTTGGTTATAGAATCCTTTTTTTTAATCCTTTCTGGCAATGTAAAGGTGAAAAGATACTGAGATGTGATAAAAACCATTACATAGGCTTGTATGATTATCATATTGTGAATATTTCATGCCGTCTCACTCTCTTCAGGGATGCAGGTCCAATCTATTTAAAATTTCTTTCAAGCAGGAGATCTCACCACTGGATCTTGAGTGTGATGAAGACGAGGAGCTGCCTCTTCCCTCGACACGTTTCACATTCACGGGAGCCATTTCCACGGCACTGGCTACAGCTGTATGTACACACACACACACACACACACACACAGTGGTTAAAACTAGAGGTCAACCGATATTGAATTTTACCGATAGCTAGGTTGGACCGTACTTGTCGAAAACGATTAATTAACCGATTAAATTAAAATTAAATTAAAATGGATACTGGATTAAAAAAATGTTAAATAAAAACATAACACTCCATTTAAAATAGTACTGAACTTTATTACAAAAAACAAACAAACAAAAAAAAAACTACTGAATCATGAAACAAATGCACGTGCTGTCAGTGATTTTCGCCTCTAAAGGCCGCTCTCGCCATAGATATGTTGGCTCTCGCACTGTATAATGACAACAGACCGTTCTCAACCGCAACAGCAGCGGACGCAACCCGGAAGAACTATCGGCGTGGGTTTTTGCTGATAACCGATAGTTCCGGGAATCAACTATCGGTGCCGATTAATCGGCAAAACCGATACATCGGCCGACCTCTAAAGTTAAAACACAACATAGTTTCCTCCCTCGTTGGGAACATCTGTAGAACTGTAATATCCGTAGCTTACTTTTCTCTTCCGCGGCCGTTACAGTGCGTGCAGCGATCGGTTCCGTGGCGAATCCCGTTACCGTTACACACCCAGCAGACTTTCTGAAAAGAGAAGAAAAAGAAGTCCATACATTGTTCACACCGTCACAGTGGAGTAATGTATCCTGAAGTAACTTTTGAAATATTACTCACATTCCCAGAGCCTGCACAGTCCTTGCATGGCTTTTTGCCCATTCCCATACAGGTGTGACAGTTCTGTGGAGAATCATAAATATATTAATATCACATGCTCAGCAGTAATAAACTCAAATGTAAAATCATCAGGCCAACAGGTGGTTATGATGGGTCTCTATGAGGAGTTTGGGACAGTGATAGGTCTTCATGAGGAGTTTGGGACAGTGGTAGGTCTTCATGAGGAGTTTGGGACAGTGGTAGGGCTTCATGAGGAGTTTGGGACAGTGGTAGGGCTTCATGAGGAGTTTGGGACAGTGGTAGGGCTTCATGAGGAGTTTGGGACAGTGGTAGGTCTTCATGAGGAGTTTGGGACAGTGGTAGGGCTTCATGAGGAGTTTGGGACAGTGGTAGGTCTTCATGAGGAGTTTGGGACAGTGGTAGGTCTTCATGAGGAGTTTGGGACAGTGGTAGGTCTTCATGAGGAGTTTGGGACAGTGGTAGGTCTTCATGAGGAGTTTGGGACAGTGGTAGGTCTTCATGAGGAGTTTGGGACAGTGGTAGGTCTTCATGAGGAGTTTGGGACAGTGGTAGATCTTCATGAGGAGTTTGGGACAGTGGTAGGTCTTCATGAGGAGTTTGGGACAGTGGTAGATCTTCATGAGGAGTTTGGGACAGTGGTAGATCTTCATGAGGAGTTTGGGACAGTGGTAGGTTGTCATGAGGAGTTTGGGACAGTGGTAGGGCTTCATGAGGAGTTTGGGACAGTGTTAGATCTTCATGAGGAGTTTGGGACAGTGGTAGGTCTTCATGAGGAGTTTGGGACAGTGGTAGGTCTTCATGAGGAGTTTGGGACAGTGTTAGATCTTCATGAGGAGTTTGGGACAGTGGTAGGTCTTCATGAGGAGTTTGGGACAGTGGTAGGTCGTCATGAGGAGTTTGGGACAGTGGTAGGTCTTCATGAGGAGTTTGGGACAGTGGTAGGTTGTCATGAGGAGTTTGGGACAGTGGTAGGGCTTCATGAGGAGTTTGGGACAGTGTTAGATCTTCATGAGGAGTTTGGGACAGTGGAAGGTCTTCATGAGGAGTTTGGGACAGTGTTAGATCTTCATGAGGAGTTTGGGACAGTGGAAGGTCTTCATGAGGAGTTTGGGACAGTGGTAGGGCTTCATGAGGAGTTTGGGACAGTGGTAGGGCTTCATGAGGAGTTTGGGACAGTGTTAGATCTTCATGAGGAGTTTGGGACAGTGGAAGGTCTCTAATATATGAGGTCTCTAAATAAATCCAAAAGAGCTACAAACAGAGATGTATTACTTTAATCAAAATGTTTAAATTAAAAAATACATGTGCATGTTATATTTGAACTTTATGGATTGTGCAGATTGGGCCCTCTGGTTTTCAAACACTGAAACTGACTCTGTGCTGAGTTTGGGACAGCAGTAGATCAGGAGCATGTTGTATTCTAGTAAGTGAAAGGCTGATAATTGAAGTTTTCAGATTCTTTACCTTGACTGAGGAGGTATATGGCACTCTGATGTTCTGAGTTTGATCCTGGAAGAAAGTGGGTGTTTGGGCCGCGATTGCCCACGGAGCTGGAGCAGGCTGGATAAACGCATCCACAGGCTGGCCTAAAACACATCACACACACACCAGCTGGAGTTTCACAATGATACTGTATTGCTGTTTAAGGCAGAGTGAGGATACATTACTAGTATCTAAAGGTCATCCACCAGCCAAGACATAATTTAGATTTTGAGTTTTAAAATAAAACTTCGAGGCAAATTTTGCTAAAAAGTCATTAAAGCTGCCAGTTGAACACATGCTACTAAAAAAAAAAAATTCTCTAGGTGGGAGGAGCATACTCTCACACCCGTCAATCAGAGTGACACCAGCTAATTGTGGACATCTATGAGCTCATGTATGTGGAAGAGGGCAGAGTACAGTTTCTTGTGTTGCAGCTGTGCTTCATGTTTCTCAGAGAAAAAGCATTTTTAGGGGATAACAGCTACACTCCTGTATTTCATTCCAACTTTCACATGAAAGGATGAACAGATAATCTGCTGTAGGTGTCAGTCTTACTATACTGACTGCAATACAAATATCTTCTGCCCTCATGGTGTAACAGAAGTGAATTGCACTGCCACCAAAAACCTGGTGGTTTTTTATCTTCTTTTTTTTTTTACCTGCGTACGGCTCATGACTCCATTCAGTGGATCTCGTCTCAGCGAAGGTCTCCAAGCGATACTACGAGAAAAGACCAGGATGAGAATAAATCAAACGTCGAGAGAATTAAATAAATCACCGAAACCGCCACACGTCTTAATAAAAGCTTTTTGAAACGAACTATGACCCTTGATAAACCCTGGATAAAAGGATACTTTACCTACATTTTGTAAAACCATTGTTAAAAAAATAATGTCTAGCATTTTCTATGAAATTCTGTAATAAAACTACCTTCTGGGAAAATTGTGTAAATTTGATTTCTTTTTGTCCCCTCACCCTGTAGGTGTTGAAAGGCTCCAAGTTGGTGATGATTCCTTCTCGGACCGGCGCAGTGCTATAACAACATTTACTGGATGCGTAGCCCATGAAGGCCTCACGTGCAGCGTCCTCGGAGATGGAGGTTATACTGGAGACCAAGAAAACCAGACAAGAACAGTGGTCAAATAAAGAAACTAATAATAACAGTGTATGAAGATAGATATAAACTTTCAGCATTCTGATTAAGTTAATGATCAAAATGGAAGCAAACACGGGCTCCCTGAGTGGTACAGCAGAAAAGTGTTCAGAAGATCATCTGGAGATTACGAGAGTTACAATCCCAGCCATCCATGGGGAAGGGGGCCTACTCTCTCACCTCCTGTCCATCACAGTGACACTAACCAGTCATGGGTGTCTGTGAGCTCATTTAGGTGGAAGTGGATAGCAATCCTGGCCAAATACCTCTGTCCGTCTGCCCTCATATAAGGCTATGTGAGCGGTGTGATCATGGGTAATAAAATACTATTTGAAATTTGTTAATGAAATTTCTTAAAATTTGTTTTCATTTAAAAATGAAGATGAATAAATCATGTTTAAGAATTGTCCTGTAACTTATTGTTACAGAGACTGGCTCCTGATTGATACTGACAGTGACCCTAAAGATGAATGAGCAGGAATCACAAATCAGAATAAATGAATCAAGTATAAGAATCACACGTGAAAAGAAATGAATCATGTGTAAGAATCACATGTGAAAAGAAATGAGTCATGTATAAGAATCACATGTTTAAAGAAATGAGTCACGTGAAAGAATCACATGTTTAAAGAAATGAGTTATGTGTAAGAATCACATGTTTAAAGAAATGGGTCATGTGTAAGAATCACATGTGAAAAGAAATGGGTCATGTGTAAGAAGCACGTGTGAAAAGAAATGAGTCGTGTGTAAGAATCACAAGTGAAAATTAATGAATCATGCACACGAATCACATGTGAAGATAATCAAATCATGTGTAGGAATCACATGTGAAAAGAAATGAATCATGTGTAAGAATCACAAGTGAAAAGAAATGAGTCATGTGTAAGAATCACATGTGAAAAGAAATGAATCGTGTAAAAAAAAAAACACATGTGAAGAGGAATGAGTCGTGTAAGAATCACAAGTGAAAATTAACGAATCTTGTGTAAGAATCACATGTAAAAAACAATGAATCATGCAAGAATCCTGAGTAAAATTCACATGAAAAGAAATTAATTATACATACAAATCACGTGAAAAGAATCATCTAAAAATCAGATATTAAAAGAAATGAATCGTGTGCAAGAATCGCATATGAAAAACGAATCATGTAGGAATCCTGAGAAAAATTCACATTAATTATACATACAAGTCACATGTGCAAAGAATCATCTAAAAATCACATCTAGACTAGCCGGGAAATAATAAAGAATTTGATCAGTTTATCTGGTTAACCTTTAAGCTGTGTAACGTGTGGGTTGAGAAAAAATGCTGTTTCTTTGACAACCAACAAGAATTTGTTGGTTGAATGAGAAGATGAAACACTGCGGAAGGGGTGTGTGTGTGTGTGTGTGTGTGTGTGTGTGTGTGTGTGTATGTCATTAATCATGACTTGGCAAGACTCCAGCATGTTCCAGTATGTAAAAGACTCGACAGTGCTACGGAAACCAACTATATATATATATATATATATGTACGCTATTATATATAAGAATAAATCATTTCCTACCATCAAGCTCTCTGTCTGAATCACAACACACACAAAACACACCAACGTTTATAGTGAAAAACACTTTTTCTCTTTGTGGCATTAACAAAAAGGCTTTAAAAAATCTAAACAGAGTCTAAAGAGAGCAGAGGAGTACACTTTCAATTGTTAATATTAGATTAAAATAATATATAATTTAATTGATCAATTGAGTTATGAGATTTATTATTTTTGTATTTTTAAATGTATTATTATTATTATTATTATTATTATTATTATTATTACAACTAAAAGTCCAGGTGGTTTCACTCTTCATTATTATTATTATTATTATTATTATTATTATTATTACAACTAAAAGTCCAGGTGGTTTCAGGTGTGAAAATTTTAAAGGGGATAAAAAAACATGATAATGTATTTTCCTTTCTAATTCAAATAATAAAAAACCCCAAAATGCTTTATTAGCATAACAGAAGAGATTAGAAACTTATGTCCTAGGCATGTGCTGAGCTAGATAGTGTGAAAATTATTTATTTATTAGGAAAGCAAAAGGCCTAAAACGGAATCTAATGGGAATCTAAAGTCGAGAAAAACAGAAACAACGGAAAATTAAAAAGCTGAAACTTGAACATAATGGGGAAAAAATGTCCTATTATAAAATAGCTTATATTGAGGGAATTTTTGGGGATTCATTCAGATCATTCTGAGACATCTTGATGAAATGACCTCAGGTTGATTGCTGACTTTTTGCAATAAAAAAGCTACTTGGGACTTATGATCACTGTCCACTTTATATTAGGAACACCTGAACGCCTGCAGTTGTCTAATCAGCTGAACCCAATGTGGTTTTCTGCTGTTGTAATTCATCCACTGCACCACAAGTTTTGTGCTTGCCGAGATGCTTTTCTGCTCACCATGGACGTAAAGTGCGATTACTTGACTTACAATATCCTTCCTGGAAGAGCCTGGAATCAACCCGTTCTCTTCAAACCACAGATTGTTCTTTTGCATCATTCTGTAGAAACTCTACAGCCTGCGTGAAATTCCCAGGAGATCAGCTCTCTCTGAAATATTCAAACCAGCTAATCTGCTACATTTACATTTCTGGCATTCGGCAGCCATGCCACAACGATCACACGTGTTCTTCATTCTGATGTTTATCGTGGACATTAAACGAACCTCTTGGCCTGTATCTGTATGATCCCCCCCCCCCATTGTGCTGCTGCCACACGATTGGCTGAGTAGATAACTGCAGGAATGTGCAGGTGTTCCTAATAAAGTAGACGGTGTATAATGCTTTGCTGGTTTCTTCTTTTGCTGTTCTTTCAGTTGCCTTATCAAAATTCATAAATAAATGTTCTTTAGGAGACAGTCCCATGCCATAAAAATAGAACAAAAAAAAACCCAGAATCAAAATAAAACTATAACAACAAACAAAAAATAAATTTATAATAAAAAATAAAATTTCACTGTACAAGTAGAAATGGGAAAAAATATGAATATATGAAAATGAATATATAAAAACATCAAGGATGAAAAATATATTTAAAAAAAATCTGAATACAAATATTAGATAAAAATTGATATTTTTTTGAAAATATAAAATATATAAGAAATTTGTAAACAAAAAAAATGAAATCTATATTAATGGTAAATACTATTATATGTATATTATATATATATATATATATATATATAATATATATATATATATATTATATATATATATATATATATATATATATATATATATATATATATATATATATATATATATATATTAAATACTAAATTATTAAATGGAATTATTATATCAAATAATCATCATAATCATCATTGTAGGTTAATGGTAGCAAAGTCTCCTTTATAAATGAAAAAAAAAATTATTTAAGATCCAGAAATCAAAAGGTTCTTTAGAAAAACAAAACCAAAAATATTCTACCATGGTTTCACTATAAAGAGCATTATCTGCCACTCTTATTCTGTAAGAATTACACAGTAATGAGAAGGTGAGAAGGTTCTTACTTCCAGTTAGTCTGAGCAGGAAGGTTGTCCGCAGCAGGCAGAGGTGCCGAGGGCATCGGAGGAGGAAGAAACCCTCCTGCAAAAACCCAGAGAGAAAGAAAGGGTTGATGGGTTGAGAAAAACGTTACACTATCAATCTGTTCTGATTAAGAAAACAGGAAACTTTCCCTGTAGCACACCATACAAAACAATACAACACAACACAGTTCATCTTTACTGTAAAATAGGTAGAAAAAATTACAGAAATAATACAGAAATAAAAATAAAGACAAACCTGATGTTATATAGACTATAAGTCATTATATTAATAATATATATATTATATTATAGTCATAGTCTCAATAGAAACAAACATATTTAATGATTCTAAAATTAAATATACTCATCTGGATTTTATTGACTCGAAAATAATGCTTTATTTAATCAGAATTCATGTGTATTATTAATTACATATTCACACTCTGAATTTGTGCTTTATTTACTCTACATTTCTCTGAAAACGAATTAATTATTACTTTATTATTAATTATTACGTTATTAACATCATTATTAAAAGGTAATAAACTTTGTTTTCCAAGATAACTAAATCGTTTTCCCAAGAAAACTAAACAGTGCTTTAGGGCATCTTAATGTTTACCGCTAAGTCTCAACTGATTATCACACATTCTGTATTTTATTTTCACCAGCTCTCAAAATCCTGTGCAATTAGTACATGACAGTGACTTAAAGTAATGGCACCTTCTATCATATTAAAGATCTAAGGGTTATTCCTTGAGAAAACCATTTCATTAGTCACAATTTCCAGACTTCCTGATAAGAAAGTCACCACGGTTAGTTATGTCATAGATTTAGAAAGCTTGTTTGATGGGTAGGACTAAAAATAATGTCAGCTTGAACCTCATGACAGTTCAGACTTCTCAAATAAAAGCGTGTTACGTCGGTGAAAGGTACTGCACTACTTAAATAATCAGCATAATCTTTGTAAAGCTGGACTAAAAAAATTAATAAAAAATAAAAAAAGGGAGTGAATCCCTCTCTCTCTCTCAGTCATTCCCTCTCTATTCATCTCTCTCTCTCTCTCTCTCTCTCTCTCACTGTCATTCCCTCTCTATTCATCTCTCTCTCCCTCTCAGTCATTCCCTCTCTATTCATCTCTCTCTCTCTCTAACTCTCTGTCTCTCATTCTGTCTCTCTCTCTCTCTCTCTCTCTCTCTCTCTGTCATTCCATCTCTATTCATCTCTCTCTGTCTCTCTCTCAGTCATTCCCTCTCTATTCATCTCTCTCTCCTCTCTCTATCTGTCTGTCTCTCACTCTAGGACTGTTTGTTTGTATGTTTATTGTTTCCTATGTTCTGTAAAGCTGCTTTGAGATAATGCTCTTTGTTAAAAGCGCTATACAAATAAAATTGAATTGAACTCTCTGTCTCTCTCTCTCACTCTCTCTCTCACCGTCATTCCCTCTCTATTCATCTCTTTCTCTCTCTGTCTCTCTCTCACCGTCATTCCCTCTCTATTCATCTCTCTCTCTCTCTCTATTTGTCTCTCACTCTGTCTCTCTCTCTCTCTCACTGTCATTCCCTCTATTCATCTCTTTCTCTCTCTCACCGTCATTCCCTCTCTATTCATCTCTCTCTCTCTCTCTCTCTCTCTATTTGTCTCTCACTCTCTGTCTCTCTCTCTCTCACTGTCATTCCCTCTCTATTCATCTCTCTCTCTCTCTCTATCTGTCTCTGTCTCTCTCATTCCCTCTCTATTCATCTCTCTCTCTCTCTCTCTCTCTCTCACTGCCATTCCCTCTCTATTCATCTCTCTCTCTCTATCTATCTATCTATCTATCTATCTATCTATCTATCTGTCTCTCACTCTGTCTCTCTCTCTCTCTGTCATTCCCTCTCTATTCATCTCTCTCTGTCTCTCACTCTCTGACTGTCATTCCCTCTCTATTCATCTCTCTGTGTCTCTGTCTCTCTCATTCCCTCTCTATTCATCTCTCTCTCTCTCTCTCTCTCACTGCCATTCCCTCTCTATTCATCTCTCTCTCTCTATCTATCTATCTATCTATCTATCTATCTATCTATCTATCTATCTATCTATCTATCTATCTATCTATCTATCTATCTATCTGTCTCTCACTCTGTCTCTCTCTCTCTCTGTCATTCCCTCTCTATTCATCTCTCTCTGTCTCTCACTCTCTGACTGTCATTCCCTCTCTATTCATCTCTCTGTGTCTCTGTCTCTCTCATTCCCTCTCTATTCATCTCTCTCTCTCTCTCTCTCTCTCTCTCTCTCTCTCTCACTGCCATTCCCTCTCTATTCATCTCTCTCTCTCTCTATCTATCTATCTATCTATCTATCTATCTATCTATCTATCTATCTATCTATCTATCTATCTGTCTCTCACTCTGTCTCTCTCTCTCTCTGTCATTCCCTCTCTATTCATCTCTCTCTGTCTCTCACTCTCTGACTGTCATTCCCTCTCTATTCATCTCTCTCTCTGTGTCTCTATCTGTCTCTCACTCTCTCTCTCCTTTTATTATTCATTTATTTGTAAATGAAAAGTTTTCACCTCCGCCGGCCAATGTCCCCTCATATCCCGGCACTGTGTCGTAGAATCCACTAGGGGGCGCTGAGGGAACTGCGGGGGCGCCAGCCATGGCTGAAACATGAGCAAAAAAAAAAAAAAAAAACCAACACACCAAACCTGTTATACATGATTAGAAGGGCGAGTATCAAAGCAAAGAAAAAACATCATAAAAACTCACAACTGTATAATAAAAACTCGTATTTGTAGGGGTCAGCATGCTGTTTCATTTGTATAGGGATATAACAAGGGGGGGGCTTTAAGTCACAAGTTGATTATTTTCTGTTTACTGTTGAAGTTTCTGACGTTATTTTATGTCTAAATCGGAAAGTGCTCTCTTTCTCTCCATCTCTCTCTCTCTCTCTCTCTCTCTCTCTCTCTCTCTCTCACACACACACACACACACACACACACACGCACACTCATGACTAATGTGAATATAAAGTTATATCCGAGGATTTCCTCTTCTGTGGATATCCCATAATTTACTCACAGTCCCTCCCCCTTTTGTTTACAGCGACAACCGCAGGCTAAATGTAACGCTTTGGAAAGCAAACAGGAAGTAAAATGCATCACAATCCGATTACTTACCCGAAAAACCTGAAGCAAAGACTTGGAAATTCAGACAAACAAGTGATGGAAGTGAAGAGAAGCACGAATTACTTACAAAGGTGGTTATGTGTCGCCCAGTGACGTCACGACTCATTAGCATTTGCAAAGACACGTCATGTTCATTTGCATATCAAACGATAGTGAGTAAGGCATAGGAAAAAGAGTGGAATTTCTTAATAACTTTTTATGCATTTCCGAAATATCATACCTTCTCTATCAAGAACTGAGACGAAAACAAGCAGTTGTAATAAGGAGTCTTGACACAAGCATGCTTAAAATGTTATTAAAGTATAATTATAATATTATTATTATAAATAACATTCATTATAATATATCGAATATCAGGAGTGAAGCCTGAACTTTTTCGAAAGAGGGCTACACTTTAAGTTTAATTTATTAATATACTGTATGTATCCAACTATTTCATCTTCTACTGTCTTCTTCTTCCTCCTCTTATTTTGTTTCTGCTATTAAGCAATTCATATTTTCACAGTTTACATTTAATTACAGATATTTGATGCCTATATCAGGCGTCATCGGGCATCAAGGCAAGATACACCCTGGACAGAGTGCCAACCTATCACAGGGCACACACACACACACACACACTCTCATTCACTCACACAATCACACACTACGGACAATTTAGAGATGCCAATCGACCTACAATGCATGTCTTTGGACCGGGGGAGGAAACCGGAGTACCCGGAGGAAACCCCCGAGGCACGGGGAGAACATGCAAACTCCACACATACGGCGGAGAAGCGAATCGAACCCCCAACCCTGGAGGTGTGAGGCAAACGTGCTAACCACCAAGCCAGTGTGCCCACAATTGTATTTTATTTAAGTTATGTTATTTTATTTTGTATTTGCACTTATCTTTTTAACAACTCTGTATGCCTTAAATTGCCCCCCCCTAGGGAGAAATAAAGTTTTTTTGAATTTGAATTGAATTTGAAAATACTGGCCATCTATATATATATATATATATATATATATATATATATATATATATATATATATATATATATATATATATATATATATACACTAACCGTCCGCTTTAATAGGAACACACCTGCTTTTGATTTTTTTTTTTCTCCAGGTTTTACCCAATCCTAATCTTCACTAAAACAGAGAGCAAAACTCACAAGCCCACCACTTAGATGACCTGACATCAGCCTCGAATAAGAGTTGGAAATAAATAAAATGTTAGAAAACTCCGGGTTCTCTGATTTACTTCTACCATGCAGGTAGGATAGAGGTGACTGTAAATTAGCCCTGGGGTGAATGTGTGTGCATGGTGTCCAGGGGGCGTGGCGTGCATTCCAGGGGGCGTTCCCACTTACAGCTAGTTTTTCTCATCCACCACAATTCTGACTGGAATAAAGCTGTTACTCAGATGAATTTATACTACTACTACTACTACTACTACTACTATTAATAAAAAAAATAATAATATATTTGTACATTTAATTTGTTGTATTAGCGTTGTTTTGAATGTTGTTTCTAATTAATGGATTATTATTTAGGTTTTAATTGTGTCCAACACCTTATCATTCACACACGCCAACTGAAATCTCTGCTAAAAAACAATGTCAGGAAATGTCAGGAAGCGTGTAACAATATCGCAAATAACGCCTCCTGTGCTAGGATTGGCTGATGTTTAATGACGTAACAGCAATCCTCCGATTCTATTGGTGCGTGATGTAAGACTTACCGGATGTGAGCTTCTTTCCGTTAAATAGTTGCGCAAAAAGAGTTAAACTTTAAACACCTGATCACAAAAAGTCACAAATGTTGCAAAGGTAAAAAAAAAAGAAGAAAAAAGAAATGGCGCATAAACACCTTGTCTCTGTAAGGGTTAAGCTGACAAGCAAAAAAACTACACGTCCTCCATATTAGATGAAAAGGAAGAAAGGAAGGTCTAGGGATAGTTTAATATGTTTATCTTAGGAAATATTTAAATAGCTCTACCTGGTGCGGAACTGATGTACCCAGGGTTGTCTACGCCATGTACGGTTCCATAATCACTTAAAAATATAACACAATAATGCAAATAAAACATCAGTCACTGTTTAAAACTTCACATGTACATCCTACCAAGAACAAAAGTGCATCAGGTATGTGATCTTACTTAAAAACTGGTCTCCGATCCATATCTTCAGGTTGAAAAGTGACAAATACTCTGGAGCAGTGAAGTTTGCTGGGTGAAAGTCCTGACAGCTTCCCCTCACCTCATGTGACCCAGATGTGACTCATCCACCAATCAGAACAGAGCATCAAATTGAAATAACCAGAATTACGATGAATTACGCAAAATAGATGCACAAAAATATATATTCTCGATTTCAAAAAAGTATGCACTCTACATATAAGATATATGTAGAATAAAATATGATCTGTATTTTCTTTAAAGAGAAAATGATGATATCCAATCAGCGAGCTAGTTTTTGAATATATTTGCATATCAAAGACAATGCTGGAATAACAGACAGAGGAAATGCGTTTTTTTTTTTTTTTTAACACTTTCCAAATTAAAATATGTCTCAGTTTTATATTCTGATATAGCTGATAATGTGTAGACATTGTTTTTGCTTTATTATCTTAACTAAAGACGACAGTTTAGTATCACTTTCGTTTTTTGTGTGTGAAAGGCTGAAATGAAAGCACTGGAGGCTAAAAATGACTCCCTCCAGTTACATCCAATCAGATTAAAGTCTGCAAAAAATCTAAATTATTTTCACCTTAAAATACAAGAATACTTTACTAATAATATATTATTATTTTTCCCTTCAGGAGCCTCCCTTCCTGGTGTGCGACGTGATCTGTTTTGCATTTTTATTAAAAAAAGAAAAGAAAAAAAAAGTGTTTAAATGCTGTAAATGATAGATTTATTTACAACTAAGCATATATTTTCTTTTAATTCAGGATATACATGAGACAAAGATCTTGCATAACCTCTCTTATTAACACACAGACTTGTTGTTTTCACCAGAAAGCATTTATATTCAATAACCAGTGAGTGATTTCTATGCACAATAAGTTCATTATGAACAAATTTCCTTCCCTCATTCGCCATAGTTCTCGAGGTTGTGTCCTACACTGAGGACAATAGCGTCTTTTGACAATAGATTATTTGTGTCTTCAGGGCATGTGGTCAGTGATGGCTGTGGTCTTGTGTTCCTGCTATGAATGTCTGTAAATTTATTTTACAACACACAGAAATATTTCCACTGGACAATCTTGTTCTCTCATTGACTGATGAACACTAGGAAGCTCCTGGTTTCTAATTTAATGAAATCTATAATATACTTCTGCTCTACTACAATAAAGTCAAGATTTTACATTGGGTACATTATTCATTATTTACGCAGTATTTCAGGGAGTTTTGTAGGCTGACTTGCTTGAGACGTGACACGGGTAAATTGCATCGTTAGAATGTATTCAGAACTGTTAGAAGATGTTTTTTTTGTTTTAAATCAATTAAGCTATTTTGCTTGAAAGCCTCATTCAATCTGCCTTTGAATCTGACCTTCTGCCTGTCCTTATATATATGATCTCCTCATCATGGCACCTGTTAGTGGGTGGGATATATTAGGCAGCAAGTGAACATTTTGTCCTCAACGTTGATGTGTTAGAAGCAGGAAAAATGGGCAAGTTTGATGAAGGGCCAAACTGTGATGGCTAGACCACTGGATCAGAACATCTCCAAAACTGCAGCTCTTGTGCGATCTATCAAAAGTATCCTTTAAGTCCTGTAAGTCCTTTAAGTCTTGTCAGTGTCCTTTAAGTCTTGTAAGTTGCGAGGTGCGACCTCCATGGGTCCATGTCTCGATGGGTCAGGGCTGTTTTGGCAGCAAAAGAGGGACCAACACAATATTAGGCAGGTGGTTATAATGTTATGCCTGATTGGTGTATATGTTGGGCTACTTATTAGAAGGTTGTGAGTTCACATACCAGTATTACCAAACTGCCACAGTTGGGCCCTTGAGCAAGGCCCTTATCCCTGATGTATAGCACACCGGCTGGACAAGAGAAAAGCCCTTTGAGATTTCTAACAAATATTTCCAAGGTGTAAATATAAAAGGAAGGAGATTATGTTTTTTCCCCTTGGAAATGCAGTTAAGTAATTATAGAATACATGCATTCAATCAATTTTAGTAATATTCAAGTCTAATATACAATACGTACAGTACAACGGCCCAAGTATTTAACATCCCTGGCAAGAAATGAGCTGAATTTGGAGCAGACATTTTATTTGCATTTGACGGAAGGAGTGTAAAAACCAGAACAGCTCTCACTTCCTATTTTCAGCCATATACTCTTACACAAACTGTCCTGATTCATAATGACAGTGTCATATAGAGATAATAGGTATTTTTTTGATTGTGTATCCTCTCAAGGTTTCTTCCTCATGTGGGGATTAGGGTTTTTCTTCACCAGTGTCTCCTATAGCGTCTTCATTAGAGAACTAAATATAAATCTACATCTGGATTTCTTTAAAACTTGCTTGGTGACCGTTTCTATTCTTGAAAATGAAAATTAAATTAGAACGACTTCCTTCAAACACACATGCTATCCTTTTATTTTTAGGCGCAAGACACCAAACCCAAAGCCACAGTCTGAGTTTATTTGCATAGAGCAGTGCTGAGAACTTGAAGTTGTGCAATAATAGGCAGATCTTATGATTCACAGTCACTTGGCTATTCATCACCAAATGTAATGCCATCCATTAAAAAGTTGATGTGTTAGAAGCAGGAAAAATGGGCAAGCATAAGAATTTGAGCGAGTTTGACGAAGGGCCAAATTGTGATGGCTAGACCACTGGATCAGAACATCTCCAAAACTGCAGCTCTTGTGGGGTGTTCCCGGGCTGCAGTGGTCAGTATCTGTCAAAAGTATCCTCTAAGTCCTGTAAGTATACCCTGTAAGTTGCGAGGTGGGGCCCAAGGACAGGACTTAAAGGATCTGCTGCTAACATCTTGGTGCCAGATACCACAGCACACCTTCAGGGATACAGTGGAGTCCATGCCTCCATGGGTCAGGGCTGTTTTGGCAGCAAAAGGGGGACCAACACACATATTAGGCAGGTGGTCATAATGTTCTGCCTGATCAGTGTAAATGAGGTTCAAGGAAATGACTTATTTGTTCTGGTCGTTTCTCACCGCACGTGTTGAAATGTGTTGAAATTCCTGTCTGTGATGATCACACAACTGTTACAGTCTGCAGTAGATACAGTAATACAGTAAATTAGGCCTTAAAAGAATGTCTGTGTACTCCTCTTAATGGTTTTATTCATTACACAGGAAATCAGTCAGCTGACTAAATATGATCATATTTGCACTAGTAGTGCTGATACTGAAACAGAAGGTTATTCTATAGTTATATTATTACTAATATAGTAAGTTCTTCTATAGTGCAGGTTCTCCTAATGTTTAATAGATGAAGTCAGCTGTGAGCCATGTTCTGAAGAGAGAATCGCTCCTGTGGTTCATCCAGACTGGATCTCTGCAGAGAGAAGCTGTTCTCCATCTGCTTTCTACTCTACAGGCCAGAAATGTTCTCACAGAAACACAAACACACACACACACACACACACACGCACACACAAGCAGGCTGAGAAACACAGTCCCACCAGCATCTTTGTCTTGTGGACTTGACGTAGATCATTTTTTCCCATCAAGTGACGACGTGACAATAAATAAACTGGCATCCCCTGTGTATCTTCTGACTGTGAGATGAGAAAAAGCAAAAGGAGGAGAGGAGACAAGAATGTGAGCGTGGAGAGGAGATGCCCGGTTGTACGTGCAGTAGCTTCTGAGTTGAGATGTGGCGGCTGAGTTGCAGCATCAACCCCAAACGATTTCCCGACGGAGTTCCCTCCTCCGTCAGCTCGGTGAAGAAGGGATCGGGTGGAGGAGGGAAAGGGAAGAGGAGGGTGTTCTTCTCACTGCGATGCCGCATGGGAGTCATCAAAGGAAGAGTGAAAGGTACCCTAGAGTGTTTGAGCTTGTGTGTGTGTGTGTGTGTGAGTTTGAAATGGGAATGAAGGTAAGGTGGGAATGCAGAATGAATGTGATATTTACTATTCAGTGTAAGGCAAGTGTGTGTGTGTGTGTGAGAGAGAGAGAGAGAGAGAGAGAGAGAGAGAGAGAGAGAGAGAGAGAGAGAGAGAGAGTGAGAGAGAGAGAGAGTTTTCATGCTTCACAGTGAGAGTATTAGAAAGTTAAAGGTCATCTTCATTGTCTGTACGTCTCAACACCCGGCCAGTTTTGATAGTTTTGTGATTCAACCACAAGATGGCAATGCTGTTACCAAAATCTTCCCAAAGCCATGGCGAATTCTCCAGCGTCCCCGGTTTTCTTTGGGTGTTTACCATGTTTACATAATGATTTTACATTTTTCATGCCACTCTTTTTCTTTAATAATAATAAAAAATGAGGAAAATGTTTATATTCTTGATAGTTCTGTCTGATTTCCCCTGCTATCCTGTCTTTACATGATGTCTGTTGAAAAAATTTAGCACCTGTCTGCAAGCTAAAGCATTAGCCTCAGTCATTAGCTAGGTTCTTCTGCTCAGTGTTTAGCAGGGAACCTTGTTATTTGAAATCAGAGTGGAGAACCCAGAAACCTAGAAAGTTCGAAAAAACACACCAAGATATATATTTAAAATAAATTAAATTAACTAAATTAACTTCTCTCTAATGGGGGCACGGTGGCTTGGTGGCTTGGTGGTTAGCACGCTTGCCTCACACCTCCAGGGTTGGTGGTTCGATTCCTGCCTCTGCCGTGTGTGTGTGTGTGTGTGTGTGGCGTTTGCATGTTCTCCCCCTGCCTTGGGGGTTTCCTCTGGGTACTCCGGTTTCCTCCCCCCGGTCCAAAGACATGCATTGTAGGTTGATTAAGAGAGTGTGTGTGTGCCCTGCGATGGGTTGGCACTCTGTCCAGGGTGTATCCTGCTATGACGCCCAATGACGCCTGAGATAGGCACAGGCTCCCTGTGACCCGAGTATAGATCGGATAAGCGGTAGACAATGAATGAATGAATGAACAACTCTCCTCTCTAACTCTCTGCACTAGTGCCTACAAGGCTAAGTGACAGTAGCTCATCTGATAAATAATCATTTCTGTAAAGCAATTTGCCTCAGAACACATTTAATTCTTCAGTCTCACTGAAACACGTGTATTTTAGGACAATGGTGAATCTAATGTCATATATAAACATGAATAAACCCGATTTGTGTAGCAAAACATTGTAACGTTATGGGGCGGCCATTTTAGACACTGAATTTCCTCATGAGTTTATGATGATTGACTGATGCTGTTTACAGAAACATTGGGACAAAATATATATAGAAAAAAGAAAGAAAAAAATTGTTTTAACAGAAATATAAGTGACATGTTGACACATGATATTTTTAGAATTACAAATCGATCACAGCTAGCTGATTTTGTATAAAATAATGAATGAATAGCCACAGTTGTAAAACGTAAAAAAAGTCTTTTCAGATTAATTAAAAAAATTTAAATAAAAAATAATTTTAATTAAAATTTAATTTAAAAAAAATTAACAATTAATTTGTGTATACTTTTATTAATTAATTATTTACTTAATATTTATTTATTTATTTAATATTTATTAAAAATATTAGTTTTTGTAAAAAAAATTTTAATAAAATTTTCATCATATTTAAAAAACAATTAAGATGTTTCTTTATGTATTATGATAAATATTGTGTATGATAGAAAAGCCTCCAAGTTTTGTAGTATGATATTATCCATCATGTCGCCCAGATACAGATATTATAGAGATATTATTATTAGTGTCATCATTTTAACTAATTCCTAGACATAAAATATAACAGCAAATAAATAAATAAATAAATAAATAAATAAATAAATAAATAAATAAATAAATAAATAAACAAGTGAAATGCTTTATGAAGATCAACAGCAAAATTTAACATTTGTTAAGATCCGTTGCTTTTCCCATATTACCATAGCAGCGATGGAGTGGTTGAGCCAGATGTGAGTAGCTACAGATTCAGATCTCTGTCTGCCAAAATCACAGAAGAGAGCAAAGAGAAGAAGGACATGTCTCTTCGATCGCTTTGTCCCTGCTCTACATGTCAGAGAGAGGACAGGGGGTGCGCCGTGACTGTATTAGAGCTGACTGTGTGTATGTGTGCTTAAAGGAAACGGGTGTGTGGGGGAAGGTCTGGTATGTTCAAGTGACAAAATGGACAAATGGAGAGACAGGTGTGAGCACTGGAGAGCCTACATCATCATCATCATCATCATCATCATCATCATCATCTCTCACATACACACAGGCTGTCAAGGAGAACAACTCAGTTGTTCTCACTGGCTGAAAGATCTTCTCAGACAGTGAAACATGAGAGTCGTCACTGAAAGACATTCCTGAGGCAGACTAGCGTTAGCGCGAGTAAAGTTCACTTCCATCCAGCAGTCTTGCTTTACTGCTCTCCAGGGGGCTGAAATGAAAAGCAATAACGTGTGTAATGAGTCAATTACATGGTAGTGATAATGATACAGCAATGAAAAGCTATTCATACATACTGAGCGTAATTGTGCGCTGTGAGAAATGATATAATATATAAAAATATAAAAAGATTTAAAAAAAAAAACCCCTGCATAATCCAACTTTTCAAATATTATAGTTTATTAGAACCATGGGAATTTTTTCAATGCACGTTATCATCCAAAATGTTATTCGATTCGAGCTTTTATATACAGGCTTTTATATTCATCATAGGTACACTTCAACTATGAGAGACAGAATGAGAAAAAAAAATCCAGAAAATCACATTGTCTGATTTTTAAAGAATTTATTTGCAAATTATGGTGGAAAATAAGTATTTGGTCACCTACAAAAAAGCAAGATTTCTGGCTCTCACAGACCTGTAACTTCTTCTTTAAGAGGCTCCTCTGTCCTCCACTCGTTACCTGTATTAATGGCACCTGTTTGAACTCGTTATCAGTATAAAAGACACCTGTCCACAACGTCAAACAGTCAGACTCCAAACTCCACTATGGCCAAGACCAAAGAGCTGTCAAAGGACACCAGAAACAAAATTGTAGACCTGCACCAGGCTGGGAAGACTGAATCTGCAATAGGTAAGCAGCTTGGTGTGAAGAAATCAACTGTGGGAGCAATTATTAGAAAATGGAAGACATACAAGACCACTGATAATCTCCCTTGATCTGGGGCTCCACGCAAGCTCTCACCCCGTGGGGTCAAAATGATCACAAGAACGGTGAGCAAAAATCCCAGAACCACACGGGGGGACCTAGTGAATGACCTGCAGAGAGCTGGGACCAAAGTAACAAAGGCTACCATCAGTAACACACTACGCCGCCAGGGACTCAAATCCTGCAGTGCCAGACGTGTCCCCCTGCTTAAGCCAGTACATGTCCAGGCCCATCTGAAGTTTGCTAGAGAGCATTTGGATGATCCAGAAGAGGATTGGGAGAATGTCATATGGTCAGATGAAACCAAAATAGAACTTTTTGGTAAAAACTCAACTTGTCGTGTTTGGAGGAGAAAGAATGCTGAGTTGCATCCAAAGAACACCATACCTACTGTGAAGCATGGGGGTGGAAACATCATGCTTTGGGGCTGTTTTTCTGCAAAGGGACCAGGACGACTGATCCGTGTAAAGGAAAGAATGAATGGGGCCATGTATCGTGAGATTTTGAGTAAAAACCTCCTTCCATCAGCAAGGGCATTGAAGATGAAACGTGGCTGGGTCTTTCAGCATGACAATGATCCCAAACACACCGCCCGGGCAACGAAGGAGTGGCTTCGTAAGAAGCATTTCAAGGTCCTGGAGTGGTCTAGCCAGTCTCCAGATCTCAACCCCATAGAAAATCTTTGGAGGGAGTTGAAAATCTGTGTGGCCCAGCGACAGCCCCAAAACATCACTGCTCTAGAGGAGATCTGCATGGAGGAATGGGCCAAACTACCAGCAACAGTGTGTAAAAACCTTGTGGCGACTTACAGAAAACGTTTGACCTCTGTCATTGCCAACAAAGGGTATATAACAAAGTATTGAGATGAACTTTTGTTATTGACCAAATACTTATTTTCCACCATAACTTTGCAAATAAATTCTTTAAAAATCAGACAATGTGATTTTCTGGATTTTTTTTTTCTCATTCTGTCTCTCATAGTTGAAGTGTACCTATGATGAAAATTACAGGCCTCTCTCATCTTTTTAAGTGGGAGAACTTGCACAATTGGTGGCTGACTAAATACTTTTTTGCCCAACTGTATTAAGGTGTAGGTTAAATGCGTAGAACTCTTTAAAAAAAAAAAAAAAAAAAAGCAACCTGTGCTACTGTCTAGAAATGAATTAAACATGGTCTATTTATGTCACTTTTTTTTTGTTTAGAAAATGGTTCCTGTTTATTATTATATATTTATTCATAAATTCAAAATTGCCATGTAACCCGGCGAATTCCTCCAGAAACAGATTTCTATTAGCTCATACTGCCAACGTGAGCTGCATAAGGAAGACTTGCTACAGAAGTGGAAAACAGTAACATAAATATATTAGGGTGTTAGTGTGTACTAAGGTGTGTGTTTGTGTGTTGAATTGAGTAGCTGTTTGAGCACTAATGTTAGCAACACATGGGAGTTGTGAGTGTGCGTGTGTGTGTGTGTGGGTGTGTTGAATTGAGTAAATGTTTGGGTACTAATGTTAGTGACACATGGGCAAATGGGTGTTTTAAGTGACTGTGTGTGTGTGTGTGTGTGACTCCTAACACCCCGCAGGAAGAAACTCACTATGTTACATGTGTCTTTGTTGGGGTGTGTGTGTGTGTGTGTGTGTGTGTTTGTATGTGAGAGTGAATCCTAACATCCGACAGGAAGAAACGCACTATGTAACATGTGTATATGTTGGTGTGTGTGTGTGTGTGTGTGTGTGTGTGTGTTTTTGTGTGTGAATTGTAACACCCGACAGGAAGAAACTCACTGTGTTACATGTGTATATGTTGGTGTGTGTGTGTGTGTGTGTGTGTGTGTGTATGATTCCTAACACCTGGCAGGAAGAAACTCACTATTTTCCATATGTCTATGTTGGTGTGTGTGTGTGTGTGTGTGTGTGTGTGTGTGTGCGCGTGTGTGTGTGTATATGACTCCTAACACCCGGCAGGAAGAAACTCACTATTTTAAGTGTCTGTGTTGGTGTTGGTGTGTGTATGTGTGTGTGTGTGTGTGTGTGTGTGTGTGTGTGTGTGTGTGTGTGTGTTTGTGTGTGTGTGAATTGTAACACCTGACAGCTGACAGGAAGAAATTCATTATGTTACATGTGTCTGTGTTGATGTATGTGTGTGTATGTGTGTGTGTGAATCCTAATACCCAACAGAAAGAAACTCACTATGTTACATGTATCTGTGTTGGTGTGTGTGTATTGGGGTGTGAGTGTGTGTGTGTGTGTGGCCGTAGAGATGATTAATATGGAAAAGGAGGAAGGACAAATATGAGTGTGAACATCTCAGGAGCCTGGGAAGAGAGGGAGGAGTGAAAGGAATGAGAGGAGGAGGAGAGAGAGAGAGCGGGGGATAGACTCTGCTTCGTTGCTCGGAGTCTCATTGCAGCAGTGTTTTTATTCCAGCCTCATGTTACGCTTCCATCACAGCTGGCACTTCCCACAAATGCTGGTCTCTCCACACACGGATCAGCCAGTGTGAAGTAAGACACCGAGTTTGGAGACGAGAGTTTGAAGACTGAGGCAAAGATAATCAGTTCCTGACCGGATGATGTGGTTTGGGATTTTGCAGTCTGGACACTGGATATTGTGGACTGGGGACGCAGTAGTCAGTGGTGTCTGGAGTGATACAGATGTATGCATAGTGAGTACCTTTCTGAACATTAGAGAATATTTTTGGAGTGTTATTGGAGATAGTCAGTACGCCATTCGACATTGGATAAAAATTGGTATGTAATTATACAACATCTCAGTGGAAAGATTTGGATATTAAAATATACTGTAGACTGATGATTTTTGGAGGAGTATGGATATCCAAAAGAGTTTGGATATTCCTTGGAGTATGCATAGTAAGTATTTATCTAAGCAGGATGATGAATATTGAAGTAGAGATAGTTTGTATGTCTTTGTACATTAGATGTTGTCTATTGTATGTTCATATTGGACACTAGAGGTTTCATATTGGAGTATGGTGTGTCTGGATACTGGAATATGGATATTAGGTATCTGCTTAGATATACAGAACCTCTGGAAACAAGAATATTTGATATTGTAGTATGGATGTTATTTTCGATATTGATGAATAGATAAGTGAACATTGGAGGTTGGATTTTGGAATATGACTCCTAGTTTGATTGATGGGAGAGCTGGTATCTCTTTGGAGACTAGTATTTTTCAGATAATGGTATGTGGACGGTGTATGTTTAGACAAAGTTTGGAAATTGCAGTATTAAGATGGTTTTCCTCTTTGGAGACTAGTGTAAAGGCACTGAGGCAGTGTTGTTGTTGATATCTCTATGATTAGTATCTCTATCTAATTTGGCTGTTGAACATTAGAGTCCAACGTTGAAGTATCTCTTTAGGGCCAGAAATTAGATATAGCCAGTATCTCTTCAGAGACTGTAGTTAGGATACTGGCAATATTTAGTATTACATTAGAGACTAGACTTTGGATATTAGAGTATGAATAGCCAGTAACTGTAGAAATTAGACTTTGGCAATGAGGGTATTGATACCTAGTATCTCTTTAGAGATTAGAGTTTGGATATTGTAGTGTGAATAAATAGCCAGTATTTCTTTAGAGACTAGACTTTGGTTAAGGGTATATGAATAGCCGGTATCTCTTTGAGGCTGCAGTTTGTATTTATGATTAGGAATGACCAGTATCTCTTTAGAGACTAGAGTTTGGATATGGGAGTATGAATAGCCAGTATCTCTTTAGAAGCTACAGGTTGAACTTTGGATTATGAATGACCAGTATCTCTTTAGAGACTCGAGTTTGGTAATGGGAATATGAATAGCCAGTATCTCTTTAGAAGCTACAGGTTGAACTTTGGATTATGAATGACCAGTATCTCTTTAGAGACTCGAGTTTGGTAATGGGAATATGAATAGCCAGTATCTCTTTAGAGACTAGAGTTTGGATATTGGTGTATGAATAGCCAGTATATCTTTGAGACTACACTTTGTATTTAGGATTATGAATGACCAGTATCTCTTTAGACACCAGACTTTGGTAATGGGAATTAATAGCCAGTATCTCTTTAGAACTAAGGTTGAATTGGGAATATAATGCCATATCTCTTTGAGCTCATTTGTAATGGATATGAATACCAGTATCTCTTTAAAACAGATTTGGATAGTATAATAGCCAGTATTCTTTAGATACTAGAGTTTAGACAAATGAAGAATAATAGCCAGTATCTCTTTAGATACTAGAGTTTGGAATGGGAATATAATACCAGTATCTCTTTGAGGCTACACTTTGTATTTATGATTATGAATGACCAGTATCTCTTTAAACACCAGACTTTGGTAATGAGAGTATTAATAGCCAGTATCTCTTTAGAGACTAGAGTTTAAAAATAGAAGAATGGATAGCCAGTATCTCTTTAGAGACTAGAGTTTGGATATGGGATTATGAATAGCCAGTATCTCTTTAGAAGCTACAGGTTGAACATTGGATTATGAATGACCAGTATCTCTTTAGAGACTAACATTTGGATATGGGAGAATGAAAGTACAGTATCTCTTTAGAGATTAGAGTTTGGATAGTGGAGCATGAATAGCCAGTATCTCTTTACAAAGTACAATTTGGTGCTTGAGTATGAATAGCTAGTATCTCTTTAGAGACTAGAGGTATTGAGGTATATCTAGTGAGTCCAGCTCTAAGTGGTATCTCTTTGGAAACTAGTGCTTGGATGTAGCCTGATAAAAATGTTCAGTTCAGTCCACGTATTATGTTCAGTCACTCAAACATTTACATACTCACCCATTAACTGGCTGCAGATTTTTTTTATTAGAAAAGTTAACATTCCCTGTACACCTTTGCAGAGTTGAACGGCATCGTGGATGATACGAGATCTCCGATCGAAGACGCGCAAACTGAATTTATTCTAAAGCAAACACATTGAGGAGCTTTGGCTTGCTTTTGGAAAGGATATGCTGTAGCATGCTCCCTGTGATTTTGGACGTAGTGCTGCAAACTGCAGAGTGGGTTAGTAAAAGCGTATGCAGGATATAGACGTGTCTCATACTCCGGCGTGGAAAAGCATGGAGACGTGACGCCGCAGACATGCTGTGCGGTTTACGGAAAGAAGGCCGCAACGGTGAGTCTAGCCATCATTCACTCGCCATCTTCGTCTATCCATCTCTATTTACCTAACAAACTGCACTATACCAATGCAGCTGATGGCTTTATTCCTGGGTACAGTATCTCCTGGGAAATATGGAGTAGCTTACTTTAAAAAAAAGAAAAAGAAACATGTCAAGCACAAATTAGACAACAAAATGATACTGAAAAAATGTATAGTAGTATACAATATGTTTTGCTATTGTAGGTGATGACATCGTAACTTTTTGACATTTCTGGCACAAACAAACTCAAATAAGGCGACATGACAGGAACAAATCAGACGATGTTGTTTTGATAAACTGCTGAAATTTAAACTGAGTCAGTTTGCATTGAATATTCTAGCATTTTTGCCAAATCAAAGAATTCTACACTGGCACTATTACTGCTTATAACCGCTAAACATAACATGAGATATGAACTATCTTGTTTCATGGACATTTCATAACATGAAATGTAACTAAAATGTACGACATGATCTGTCATTCTTTAACTAATAAAATATTCATTTAATAGTTACCAAATTTCGGTCAGTCACCTCATTGTTGTTAAAGAAGAAGAAAAAAGACTGTAACAACTTTAACGGTATCAGTAATGCTGCTCACCCAATTGAATTTATTATAAGCATCCATTATAAAGTGTGTTTATAATAAAATATATTTAATAAAATCAACACATGAATGAAGTCAGACTAAGATTTCTGGTGGCCAAATTTTAAGCTCTTTGGTATTGGAATTATTTATTATATTTGTCCACTTTTTGCATACCTGGCAACCCTCTACAAGTTCATCATATTCATTTATTCATTGTCTACCGCTTGTCCAATCTATTCTTGGGTCACGGGGAGCCTGTGCCTATCTCAGGCATCATTGGGCATCAAGGCAGGACACACCCTGGACGGAGTGCCAACCCATCGCAGGGCGCACACACTCACACAATCACACACTACGGACAATTTAGAGATGCCAATCAACCTACAATGCATGTCTTTGGACCGGGGGAGGAAACCCCCAAGACACAGGGAGAACATGCAAACACCACACACACGGCAGAGGCGGGAATCGAACCCCTAACCCTGGAGGTGTGAGGCAAACATGCTAAACACCAAGCCACCGTGCCCAAGTTCATCATATATTAACATTACATAACGATCCACTGAGGTGTGTCTTCTTGTAGCATTTTCTGTGTCTGAAAGCCTCACTGCTATGAGATCAATGGCTCATTGATCTGTCTAGAACGTTATTGTAGATGTTCAGAACTGTGGAGATCTGAGAGAAGAAAATTAACCAGGTTTTGTGTCAGGATCTATAAATAAACCAGGTCTGAAAATAGGCCCACCAGCATTGTAGGAACATCCGGCGTTTAACCTACATCAGGAATGGTGTCATGGCAAGGTGGGCTGCCGGAGTGAAGCGCTCTAAATTACTTTGTGACTTTTTTAATTGATTTGTGTGAAAAAGAGTCTGCGTGCCAAAAGTGATTCATGAAACTTTTTTTTTTCGTGAACTCGGGAAGTGTGTGTGCATCTCGGTGTCATGTGAAATATTTTACAGCACTTTAACAGCAAAACTAAGCAATAATAAACAAATATATAAATATAAAATAGCTAGGGGGGGGGCCACGGTGGCTTGGTGGTTAGCACGTTTGCCTCACACCTCCAGGGTTGGGGGTTCGATTCCCGCCTCCGCTGTGTGTGTGGAGTTTGCATGTTCCCCCCTGTGCCTTGGGGGTTTCCTCCGGGTACTCCGGTTTCCTCCCCCAGTCCAAAGACATGCATTGTAGGTTGATTGGCATCTCTAAATTGTCCATAGTGAGTGAATGAGAGTGTGTCCCCCTGCGATGGGTTGGCACTCCGTCCAGGGTGTATCCTGCTTTGATGCCTGAGATAGGCACAGCTCCCCCAGAGTAGATCAGATAAGCGGTAGACAATGAATGAAAATAGCTATGGTGTCAGTTACTATTTTTGATAACGTAGCATGCTGTATTGGTGGCTCACTGGTAGGTTTCTCACCTACCATGCAGAAGGCCTGGGTTCAATTCCCAGCCACTGGATGCAGTGCCGGTCCCAAGCCCAGATAAATGGGAGGTTTGCGTCAGGAAGGACATCTGGTGTAAAACCTGTGCCAAGTTGTTGTGTGGACCAATTGGTCTGCTGTGGTGACCCCTGATCAGGGAGCAGCTGAAAGCAACTAGCAAGCTATAACTGAATATAAGAACGTCTGGCATTTGGATGACTTTGGATTTGGTTTTTAAATCAAAAATAAGCGCAGCATTTGCTTAAATAAACAGAATAACGGATTTATTTTACAAATTTCTGTTTGTTCTAAATGTAGAAAATGCCAGTCTGGAGATCCTCACTTTTCACATGTGCTTTTCCCTTTTACTCTGTGTGTGTGTGTGTGTGTGTGTGTTTAGTGATAGCTCTGACCTATTTGGCACTCTTGGGGAAATTTCGCTCAGAGACTGAGGGGCATGGCAGGGGTAAGGCGACTGGTGGCGTCCAGTTAGCAGCATCACTGGGGCAGAACGGGGCAGATTTCACGAGTGTCTATATAAAACACTGTGTGTCAGTGTTGCTCCTGGCAAGCTGGCGCCCTAGGGGGATTATTTATGTTGCCTTGTGTGTCTACCAGGGAGGTTTACTGTTAGTTAGAGATACTGTTGCGGAACATGAACAGTACAGTTTATATGCACTGGAGTAAACCAGTAAGTGAAGATTAATACCAGCTACCAGTTTAGCATTGTACAGCCTGCATGTCTCAATCATCACGCACTCTCCTTAAAAGACACTGGCTCAGTAACACCATGTGTATCATGTGACTCATAAACCGTCAGAATACATTTTGATATTAAAAACATAAACAACAAAATGAACTCGAACAATTTAAGGATCCGGATCAC
>JAUCMX010000007.1:26393898-26396398 GCA_033459395.1 Hemibagrus guttatus
CAGACACATGGATATACAGTAAATATAGCAACAGGTTTGTTTATACTTTTTTGCCGTTTGCAATTTTTAAGCTCATCAGCAACAACTGAATGAACGACTCGGCGAGCGGCAGTGATTATTTCACAGCAGCACATATCCAAATTCAGTGAAGGAATGCAGGTTTAGCAGCACTGTATTCACCATTGTATATAATGCATTCATTTGCATACTGAAACATGATTGGCTGTTATATGTTATGATGCAATAAGACTTATCTCTTACATATTCAGTACTGAGAAAGCTGTGTGTGTGTGTGTCTGTAGAATAGGCTGAAGTTGGGGAGTGTTATGTGTGTGTTTTGTGTGTGTGTGTGTGTGTGCTAAATTCTGAATACCCATGTTTAGCTTAATTACATCTTAATGCAGAGTGAGGGGTGTGTGTGTGTATTTTTTGTTAATGGTGCTAACAGGCAAATGCACAGTGCTGCAGGACAGCAGACAGAGCGGCTTAAATTAGCATCCATGCAAGCATATTATGTGTCAGCTCAAGCTACATAGCCCCCCCACACACACACAAACCCGTATGTTGCTTTGCATCTTAAAGGCTTTATGTGAAGCTGACATAGCTCTTGATTTGTCATGACAAGTCATATCATCGCCATAATGCTGTGCACACACCTGCCTTGGAAATTTCATCCTTAAGGATGCTGTTCTGTTAAAATGCAATCGAATCCGTCAAGAATCCGTCAAGCACACCTTCAAAACCTTCACCTCTCAGCTCACTGAGATCGCTCCGGTCATCCATCATCACTAATGCCATAATATTTAAGTGTGTTTTCTCATCCTCCGCAGGAGCGACCAGCTGAACATGGGCGACTACATAAAGTCCGTGAACGGCATCAACCTGTCCAAACTGCGGCACGACGAGATCATCAGCATGCTGAAGAACATCGGAGAGAGGGTGGTGCTGGAGGTGGAGTACGAGCTGCCTCCTCTCGGTACGCCCCCCTCCCCCCCAAGTCCCAAAAAACGTTTGTCAAGAGTTCAGAAAGTCCTGAATGTTCTGTAGATAACCCTAACCTAACCCTAACCCTAACCCTAGGGCTGGACAGGAAAGAACCTAGCTGAAGAATCCAAGTGATTTAGTGAACCCACAATCTAGCATGTGAACTACCGAGCTAGCGCTATCGTTGTACCATGTTTTCAGGTTTATCCATGTTTCCTGTTAGATGTGTGCGATTTCGTTTTAAATATCAGAGTCGCGTTTATTTAAAAACGTGTGTAGAGTTGTTAAAGCTCAACATCAGAGTGACTGAGGGCCCGAGCTTTATTCTGGAGGACGATGCGAGCCGTTTATTCCTGTCACGTTGTTGCTGAGCTGCTTTGCTGCTTTTTTGCTGTGTGTTTCAGCTCCCAGCAGTCCGAGCAGCGTCATCTCCAAAACCATCGAGGTGTGCTTGGAAAAAGAAGGCAACAGTTTCGGATTCGTGCTCCGAGGTACGTCAGCACCTGCAGGGTTTTCTTTTCTTTGCTGCAGGGGTTTTATTGGTGGCTGCAGGTTTCAGTTCTAACCAAAAATTTTTTGCCATAGCCATACAATAAACACTGAATTATGCAAAAAAATATAATCAGAACTGTATTGTACAAAAAACCAGCAAATTACATTGTAATGAGATAAAATAACATGCTGTGTGTGTGTGTGTGTGTGTGTGTGTGTGTGTGTGTGTGTGTGTGATCTTTGCAGGTGGGTTTCATGAGGACTGGCATAAGGCTCGTCCTCTAGTAGTGACCTACGTCAGACCTGGAGGCCCTGCAGACAGGTGAGATATGATGAGTAACAACACGTGTGCGTGTGTGTGTATGTGTGTGTGTGTGTATGTGTCCATGTATGTCATAAGACAGCTCTGTGAAATGTGTTAGTATGTCATAGGTGTGTATGTGTGTGTGTGTGTGTGTGCATAAGATTCAGTGAGTATATTTAGGTACACAGTGTTTGGTTAATCGGGTGCAATGTTTAAATTCAGTTGTGTGTTATAGTGTGTGTGTGTGTGTGCGCGCATGTGTGTTTGTTTAACTGTGTCCATATATGTCATGAGACAGCACTGTGAAATGTGTTATAATAGGTATATATATAGGTATATAATGTATAGGTATATAATATAAAAAGTGCCGTGTGTGTGTGTGTGTGTGTGTGTGTGTGTGTGTGTGTGTGTGTGCTTAAGAATCAGTATATATTAGGGTCCATGGTGTTTGGGTAGAAAGTGTTGGGTAAATGCTGTAATGTGTTGATTGTATAAGGGGGGGTGTGTGTGTGTGTGTGTTTAAAAATCAGTATATATTAGGGTCCATGTTGAGGGAAATGCTGTAATGTGTTGATTGTATAAATGTGTGTGTGAGGGTGTGTTGGGGGTGTGGTGGGGGTGTGTGAGGTGTGTGATTGTGATTGTGAGTGCACTATAAGGTTCACATTACACTCAGGTAAGGAGAACTGACCAGCAGCATCATGTGAAGGAAACGTCTTC
>JAUCMX010000007.1:26398898-26451398 GCA_033459395.1 Hemibagrus guttatus
TGTGTGTGTGTGTGTGTGTGTGTGTTTGGTCAGAATCAGTGCAACAGTCTTCAGGTCCTCTGCAGGTGGATATCACGAAGAGTGCCGGCTCTGTGCTGGGACTGATCCTTACCACTGCCCTCTACAGGAACAAACACGTCATTACAATCCAGAAAATCAAACCTGCCAGTGTTGCAGAGAGGTACACACACACCCCACACACACACACACACACACACACACACACACACACACACACACAACATTATATCTTTACATTTTAAAATTCAACTTCATTTGATAATATGATGTTTCAGGTCTGGATAGTTAGCCTTAGCTGTGAAAATAATGAATGTTTCTGAGATGAGATGGGGAGATGTCATAAGGTGAGATGAGAGAAATGTCATAAGGTGAGATGAGAGAAATGTCATAAGGTAAGATGAGATAGATGTCATAAGGTGAGATGAGAGAGAGGTCATGAGATGAGATGAGATGAGATGAGATAGATGTAATAAGATGAGATGAGAGAGATGTCATAAGGTGAGATGAGGGAGATGTCATAATGTGAGATGAGAGAGAGGTCATGAGATGAGATGAGATGAGATGAGATGAGAGAGATGTCATAAGGTGAGATGAGGGAGATGTCATAAGGTGAGATGAGAGAGAGGTCATGAGATGAGATGAGATGAGATAGATGTCATAAGATGAGATGAGAGAGATGTCATGAGATGAGATAAGATAGATGTCATAAGGTGAGATAAGATAGATGTCATAAGGTGAGATGAGTGGGTGTGGCATAAGGTCAAGATCACAGATGTCCCCAAAAATTCCTGTAAGAGACACCTCTAAATCTGAAAAATAAAGAACAGGTTTTGAATTTTTTGTGAGTTTACATGTAATAAGTGAGTGAGAGAGTGTGTGGTGAGTGTGAGAGAGTTGGGCAGAATCAGTGAACAGAGGTCCCCTGCAGGTGGAGATGAAAAGAGCCGGTCTGGTGAGGGTGATCCTTACCATGTCTAAGGTTTTTCAATCAGAAAGGTCAAATCCAGGTTTAGAGAGGAAAAAAAAAAAAACACACATAAGGTGAGATTTTTTCATTTTAATACAATTCATAAGGTAGATGAGGGGATGTTCATAAGGTGAAATGAGTGAATGTTTTTGAGATGAGATGAGAGAGATGTCAAATGAGATGAGAGAGAGAGATGAGATGAGATGAGATGAGAAAAATGAGATGAGAGAAATGTCATAAGGTGAGATGAGAGAAATGTCATAAGGTGAGATGAGAGAGAGGTCATAAGGTGAGATGAGAGGGAAAAGTCATAAGGTGAGATGAGAGAAAATGTCATAAGGTCAGATGAGGGAGATGTCATAAGGTGAGATGAGAGGGGATGTCATAATGGTGAGATGAGAGAGAGGTCAATGAGATGAGAGAGAGATGAGATGAGAGGAGATGAGAGAGATGTAATAAGATGAGATGAGAGAGATGTCAAAAAAGGTGAGATGAGAGAGATGTCAAAAGGGGAGATGAGAGAGATGTCAGGAAGGAGGAGATGAGAGAGAGGTCATAAGGTGAGATGAGACAGATGTCATAAGGTGAGATGAGGAGAGGTCAAAAGGGGAGATGAGAGAGGATGTCATGAGATGAGATGAGATAGATGTAATAAGGTGAGATGAGAGAAAGGTCATAAGGTGAGATGAGAGAAAGGTCATAAGATGAGATGAGATAGATGTAATAAGATGAGATGAGAGAAATGTCAAAAGGGGAGATGAGAGAAATGTCAAATGAGATGAGGAGATGTCATAAGGTGAGATGAGAGGGGAGGTCATAAGGTGAGATGAGGGAGATGTCATAAGGTGAGATGAGATGAAAAATGATAAGGTCAGATGAGGGAGATGTAATAAGTGAGATGAGAGAGATGTCATAAGGTGAGATGAGAGAGATGTCAAAAGGGGAGATGAGAGAGATGTCATAAGGAGGAGATGAGAGAGAGGTCATAAGGTGAGATGAGACAGATGTCAAAAAAGGTGAGATGAGGAGATGTCAAGGTGAGATGAGAGAGATGTCAAAAGGGGATGGGGAAAAAGGGGATGAGAGAGATGTCATAAGGTGAGATGAGAGAGATGTCATAAGGTGAGATGAGAGGGGAGGTCATAAGGTGAGATGAGAGAGGTCATGAGATGAGATGAGATGAGATAAAAATGTAATAAGGTGAGATGAGAGAGAGGTCATAAGGTGAGATGAGAGAGAGGTCATAAGATGAGATGAGAGAGAGGTAATAAGATGAGATGAGACAGATGTCAAAAAAAGGTTTAGATGAGAGAGATGTCATAAGGTGAGATGAGAGGGGAGGTCAAAAGGGGAGATGGGGAGATGTCATGAGATGAGATGAGATGAGATGAGAGGAAATGAGATGAAAGAGATGTCATAAGATGAGAGGAGATGAGAGAAAAGTCAAAGGAGAGATGAGAGAGATGATAAGGGGAGACGAGAAAGATATCATAAGTGAGATGAGAGAGAGGATAAGGGAAGATGAGAGAGGATGGAAAGAGAGAGATGAGAAAGATGGAATAAGATGAGATGAGAGAGAGAGTAAGCTGAGAGAGAGAGATGTCATGAGATGAGATGAGATGAGAGAGAGGTCATAAGGTGAGATGAAAGAGATGTCATGAGATGAGAGACGAGATGAGATGACAGAGATGAAAGAGAGATATGAGATGAGATGAGAGAGAGACGAGAAAGATATCGAGAGATGAGATGAGAGAGAGATGAGAAAGATGTCGAGAGATGGAATGAGAGAGATGAGAAAGATGGAATGAGAGATGAGATGAGATGAGAGAGATATGCTGAGAGATGAGATGTCATGAGATGAGATGAGGCAGAGATAAGATGAGATGAAATGAGATGAGAGAGAGATGGAATAAGCGAGATGAGAGATGAGATGAACCTCCATTAATTCCATATATAGGAAATTCATTTTTGACACATCAATAAGAGTAACGTCAAAGAACGCACATACATCAAAAAATAGTGTACCATAAAAATAGTATAATATAAATAGAAAGTAAAGAAAGTAAAAATAATAGGAATACTTAAATAAATCCGTGTGCGTGCGGGAATAGGATTTAATTATCCTCTCAGAAATCCTTTGTCGTGAAACAAACTCCTATTTAAACGTATTTGCTACTGAAGCCATAGAAGGAGTCACTGGTCTTTAGCTCAACTTTAATCCTCCATTTTGTAAAACGACTGCCATAAAATTGCACAGCATACATGCTCGGACAATCTTGAATGATTTTTCCACAGTATTTAAACACAATTTTAATTATTAATGTCTCTTCCTCTCAGGTGTGGAGCTCTGCATGTGGGCGATATTCTCTTGGCTATAGACGGCATAAGCACTGAGCACTGCTCTTTAATGGAAGCTCAGCAGCTGCTGGCCAACTCCTCAGAGGTCACCAAACTCGAGATCCTGCCTTCTTCACACAGCCTACATGACACGGGTACACACACACACACACACACACACACACACTGCTCCTCTCTGACCTCTGTTCAGGCTGTGTTGTGTTTGTAATGGCTGAAGGCAGACCTCTTTGGGCTACTCTTGTATGTGCAGTGAATCATTCCTAATCTACAGAATGCTTTGGGCACACACACACACACACACACACACCTCAAGCATGTGCACAGAACAGTATAGCATGTCACACTATATGTACCACTTTAACAGACGGATAAAAATCCTGATAATTAGCATATCCAATGATTTCCATGAAAAATCCTTCTCTTTATTCTGTTTTATTCTTTATGACAAAACCGCAAAGGTTTCATTTACACCGTTTTCCCAGTCCAGTTTGGCGTCTTTTTTTTTTTGGCGACTTTTTGCATTTAATAAATATAACATCATAGAGTATCAGTACCAGAAACCAGATCAGAAATCTCAGTAGGCATGCAGCTGGAAATAATATCAAACTGGTAGTTATTAGCTTTGCTAGCCTCGTAGTACTGTTGCAGCTCTCAAGAAACCCCTCGTGTTCAGGAGGCGTGTGTTTGTAGAGCCTGAGTAGCATCTGAGTGTGTGTGTGTGTGTGTGTGTGTGTGAAAGTATATCTCAGTTGTAATGCCAACACAAACAGCATTTTTTTTATTTGCACTGTTTACCACCTAAACTGATAAGTCTGACAGATGATAAAATCGGGCGGCGGCTCCACGGCGCGTCTGACACTTTCTTAAAGCTCTGTTGTCAGTACATTTGACATGGAGAGGAATTTGTGCTGAGTTTTATGCACCAGGGAGAAGGAGAAAGAGAGAAGAGAGAGAACGGATTAGAATGAGAGAAGGAATGTTTGGGATTCAGAAAAAAGCTCAATTCAGAGCTCACTGCTCAGAACTGACTAAATGGTTTTGTTGGTTCAACCAATTTGGAGAAAAGTTGAGACTCTACGGAGCTGCTGAGGTGACATCATGATTATTGTAATGATGTATGTAATGATTACGTGATGGATCGTAATTATTAATTAGGTGTGAATTATATATTAAAGCCATACGTTTATGTTTCTCAAGATCTTCTTCATGGTCATGAAGATATGAGACTTAATGAGTGGCAATGATATTTTTTTTTAAATTAGTGAGAAAGAAAAATCAAATGAATTCAATGGTTGGGTTCACACAAACCTAATCCTGGAGTTGATCAACCTTGGAATGCCACAAAGACATAATGGAGTCACTGGAGTTCTTAAAGTAAATTTCTGTCATTCTTAAATAAAACTAGAGGCAAGTTATTTAACATCATGTTCACACAACATAATAGTATGAATCAAAGGTGTCAAAAGCTCCACTTAGGTCAAGCAACACCAACCACCACCAACAAGGAGACATAAACCCTGATTAGAGCCAAGGACCTGGTCATTTACTACTTTAACCAGCGCTGATTTTGTGCAATAATGAGTCCTGACTGATACATTTTTTAAATAAATGTTATTGTAGGCTCCGGTTACAACTAGGGATGTCCAATCTTATCCGCAAAGGGCCGGTCGTGGGTGCAGGTTTTCACTCCAACTGAGCAGAAGCCACACCTGAGTCTAAAGAAAGCCAAGATCAGTTGGAATCAGATGTAGCTTCTGCTTGATTGGAATGAAACCTGCACACACACCGGCCCTTTGTGGATAAGACTGGACACCCCTGTGTTACACTTTGGTATCTTATGGCCACAGCATAAACATTTGTATCCACAAGATCTACTATTTTCACTGTAGTCACTGTGTGGTAGGATAAATGTTCTCATGAGTCCAATTCCTGGCCGATTTTCTTCAGATTTCTTTCCTGTTTTCTCCCCAATTCATACCCACCATGTCAGGAGAGTGAAGGCTAACACACAAATGCTTCTTGTGAAACTACTGCTTATGGTGTGTGTCTCTTACATACACACACACACACACACACACACACACACACACACACACACACACAGACACACACACAGGAAAGTGTTATCCAGCCTCATCCTCCACATACATAAGCTCACATACACCCATTGTTCAAGTTTGATTGGCTCAGGTCACCGTGATTGACAGCGTTGACGGAGTATGCCCCTCCCACCCAGACGGCACAGCCAGTTTTGCTCTCCAGACTGCAGATTCATCTTTGGTAACTGAACTCACGATCTCCCAATGATAGGACAAACTGTCTGTTGCACCATGTCGGAGCCCAAATTTTCGTGTATTTTTATATCCATTACATAATTTGTGCAGATCAACAATTTTTTTTCCAGTGTAAATGGTGACAAGAAGATTGTACATGGGTGCTACCTCATGTATTCCTCCATCCAGTTTCTAGAGTGCTTATCCTACATAGGGTCAGTCACATACCAGGAGACTCGGGTACAAGGTTGGGGTACCAAGCCATCACTGGGCACACATGCTTTCACTAGATGATAATTTAGAGATGTTCAGCCTAAATCATGTCTGAGGCAAGAAACCTGGGGAACATCTGGAGGAAATTTTACACATACAAGGTGGAAGCAGGACTCGAACCTCTGACCCCAGAACTACAAAGCAAGGCTTCTAACCAATAGGCTACTCCACCCCCTGTAACTTCTTACGTAAAAATATTCCTCCAGGATAAACAGACAGCAAATGAAAGTATTTTTCGAGAACTTTTTCTTTTGAGAATTATTAAAACATAAATAATAACAAAAAACAAACATAAATAGCTTCTCCTTTGTTGAGTGAAACATTTTTATTGATCACAAAGGATGCCAATAATTCTGCTCAATTTCATAGCTTTGTTGTGCTCCAAATGGATGCATCATGGATTTGCTTCTGCTCTAGGCTACAAAAATCCTTCCCAAGAGCTGATTAGCCGTATGGGCGTGGCCTAAGGTGACTAGTGGTGCAGGCTGGTGGTTAATTTAGCATCATTATTGTCTTATCTCTCTCTCACACACACACAAACAAACACACTTTTACCCCCCAATGTTTTGATTTTAGTTGAAGAGTATTGAAGAGACGTGTTTTTATTTTTTTAAACACAGAAACAAAAATGCATATTCCTCCGATGCTCTCAGCTTTCCCCAAGCTGGCAAAGAAATGTAAGAGAGAAATGAAAGAACATGTGCCTGAAGCAGTGTGGAGAATCTTCTAGAAAGAAGCTTTTCCCTCAGCTGGATTTCTTCATCCAAATGATCATCTTTCTTCCTGTCAAAATCTTTCTGTCTGTGTTCTCGCAGTGTGTGTGGTGGCTCACAGACATGATTTTGTGTGTGTGTGTGTGTGTGTGTGTGGGGGGCAGTGCGTATCCAGAGGAGTAGCCAGCGCCAGTGGGATTCTGGTGTGAACTACCTCAGTGCCCCCGCACCCACCCACAGCAAAGCCCCATCAACCTGGAGCAACACCACCCCTACACACTCCCACTGCACATGTAAGTGCACCATCGTGTGTGTGTGTGTGAAACGTAAATACACATTGAATACCGAATAGTAGCTTATGCCCTTGTCACCTTCTGACTGACTGTTCTGAGTTAGATAAACGTACAGTATGTGTGTTGTGTTGTGTTGTGTAGCTGTGGCGTCAGGCAACTCGTCTCAGACTTCAGGCTTTCAGAGTGTTAAGGGAGGTTCTGTGTATCCGAGCCCGTACCCCTGCAGCACACTGCCCTCGTACCCCTCGAGCCCACGAAGCGGCACCACCAGGAGGAAACCCAGGAGAGCAGAGCACAAGAGCTCACGTGAGATCATCCTCTAGTTTAATTCCTTTCTTTTTCTACAACTATAGATATTATATCTAGAACTATAGATACACGTATCTAACCCCGATGAAAATGTGTTTACAAGGAGTGTTGTTAAAAATGCAGAACTCTCTTGTGCTTGTCTGTCTCTGGTCTGATCACACGTTTCCCTCCCATTTTTTTGTCTGATCTCTTTCTCTGCTTTTGTCAACTTTCTCTGATCTTATGTAATCTTTCTCTGGTCTCTGTTTTTCTTCTGCTGTTGTATCTTCTTTTTTTTTGTTTGTTTTCTATATGATCACTCTCTGTTCTCTCTCTCATATCTCTGGTCTGATAACTTTGTCTTTCTCTGAGCTCTGATTATTATGTCTTTTGGTTTATATTTGGTTTATCTGATTTGTGTTATTTGCTCTTGTCTGATCTCTCTCTTGCTCTCTCTCTTGCTCTCTCTATCTGACCTCTGACCTCTTTCTCTCTTACTTTGTCTCATCTTATCACATTTGTCTGTCTTGTCTCTTTCTGCTTACCCCACCCCATTTTTGTCTGATCTTTCCTTTTTTTTTGTCATATCTTTCTCTGGTCTAATCTCTGTCTGGTCTCTAATTTTGCTAACTTTTTCTAATCTGCTGTTGTGTTCCCTTTCCTTCTCTCTTTTTCCTGTCTGATCATTCTCTTGTCTTTCTACTATCTCTGGTCTGATCTCTCTGGTGTCTTTTTCTGATCTCTGTTTACTCTGTGTTTTCAATGCTTTTTTCTTTTTTGCGAACGTCTGCTCTCTCTTTCTCTCTCTTATTCTCTCTGTCCTCTGCTATCGCTCTCTCTCTCACTCTTGCTGGTCTGTTATATTTTTCTCGATGGTCTTTCTCTCTGTGTGGTCCCAATCTCTCTTTGCTCTCTTTTGATCTGTCTCGGCTTTCGTTCCACACTCGTCTATATTTCTCTCATCACCCCATTTTTTTGCTTTGCCTTCCTGCTGCATCATCAGTGTCTCTCTCCAGCACGGTGGGTGTCGGCGGGCAGGTGGTTCATGTTGAGAATAATGAGGTGGTGCTGAGAGGTGATGCGCTCACAGGCTTCGGCCTGCAGCTCCAGGGAGGAGTGTTTGCCACCGAGCCGCTGTCTGCACCTGCCTGCATTCGGTTCATAGAGCCAGACTCACCGGCTGAAAGGTGACGTGTGTGTGTGTGGGTGTGTGTACACCTGTGCTTCTATGTAACCTCCTATAGAATATATGACTTGAAGAATGATGGTTCAGATGGTCTGTAGCTTCAGTGATGAGTGCAATCTCATAACGTACCGTGTTTGAGCTTACAGGTGTAAAGGTGTTCTAGCTGCTAGATCAGTTTAAAGACCATAAAATATTGACACTGCTTCACCTAATTTCATTACTGTATGCTACACAACTCTGTTTTCCCCTCAGAAGCTCACTAGGCACAGCACACAGAGCTAATTAGCTGACACTGGAGCTGCATGTTATATTAACAAGGGAGATGAGGATGCTTTACACAGAAATGTTGGGACCATTGACTCCATAAGCCATGAGGTCTTGTACTATTTGCAGCTTTTTTGTCCTCGTCATACCATTCTACAAGCAAATGCTTCTTGTCAAACTACTGCTCAGGCTGTGAGTCTCTTATACACACAAGAAAGTGTTATCCAGCCTCCTCCTCCACATACATAAGTTCACATACACCAATTGTTCAGGTTTGATTGGCTCAGGTCACCGTGATTGACAGTGTTGACAGAATATGCCCCTCCCACCCAGACGGCATGTACCTGTGTACCCATGTGCATGTTATATTAACAAGGGAAATGAGGATGCTGTACATGGAAATGTGCGCTCATTGGTTAAATTAACGAAGTAAGGTGTTGGGACCATTGGCACCATCAGCCATGAGCTCTGGTGCATATGATTTGCTGCGTTTTCGTCCTTGTCATACCATTCGGCTAACCTTCATGCCTTGGGAATGGGGGCGGAGTCATCCTGGAAGTAACCACGCCCATTATGATAGAAATGTTTTGTTATAGGATACAAGAGATCAGAGATGAGCTGCAATATGATTGAAAGTGATGCTGTCAGGAAAATAGTGGCGATGAACCAGGCCAGTGAAATAAATAAATAAGTAAATAGATAGATAGATAGATAAATAAAAAAATAAATGCCCCCCTTCCCATGCACACATCATATATTATATAAATATGTATAGGTCTAAAGGCTTTTAAAAAACGAATATTTTTTTCAAACCAGGCATTAATTCCTCATAAATCTGTGTGTGTTTTAAGAGAACCTGTTATTCATCAGTGAATGATTTTGTAGGTGTGGAGTGCTGCAGGTTGGAGACCGAATCCTCTCTATTAATGGAATCTCAACTGATGATGGAACCCTGGAGGAGGCCAATCAGCTTCTCAGAGACGCAGCACTGTCCAATCAGGTCACGCTTGACGTGGAGTTTGACGTCGCAGGTACCTGAATTATGTCTCAGCACCGCTAACATCTTTCCTACATGAATGAAATTTGACAGATTAATTCAGCAGCATGGTTAAAGAGCAGGGAAACGCACAAAACAGTAGAAGTGAAGGTGTACATCTCTGTGATGACTCTCAGGTCATCTGCTGCATGCAGTATAATGTTATGGCCACTGGGTCATAAGGGTACAGAGGCCACACCTCCTTTTTATAAGACTGACAAGCAGAGAGATGACTCCTCCTTCCCTGGCACTGATGAGCTTGGAAGCCACACCTCCCTTTCTGTGACTAACAAGCATGGAAGCCACTCCACCTCCTCTGTGACTGACAGACACAGAAACCACTCTTCTGGGACTGACAGGTACAGGAGCCACTCCTCCTTCTCTATGACTGATTGGTAAAAAAGCCAATCCTCATTTTCTATGATTGTCAGGCATAGAAGCCACTCCTCCTTTTTTGGGACTGATAGGTACAGAAACCACTCCTCCTTCTCTATGACTGAGAGGTACAAAAGCCACTCCTCCTTTACTGGGACTGACAGGTACAGAAGCCACTCCTCCTTCTATGTGACTGACAGGCATGGAAGCCACTCCTTCTTTTCTGTGACTAACAGACACAGATGCCACGCCTCCTCATTTAGATTGACCGGCAGATCATACCCTGAATGGTGCAAGAGAGAAACAACAGACAAAAAGAAATTAAATTTGTAAATGTTTCTACACAGTAGTCAGTTATTTAAAAAATGACTCTTCAATGTTTAACTACCTTAATCGGAAGATCAAAGATCCACTCTGATTTATTAATTTTGTTCATGCTACCCAAATACACGCCACTCATCAAATATCTGAAACCATCAGTGAAGACGGTGACGGTATGGCCAGAGGGGGCTACTACATTTCCTCACTACAGCAACAGCTACAAGACACTGACTGGAGCATGTTTGCCTCACAGGCCACCTCAGATGCACAGATCAACATCTATACATCATCTGTACTGGACCATATCAACACGTGTATTGACATCACCACTGTCAAACATGTGAAACACTTTCCTAATCAGAAGCCATGGCTGAACTCTGAGGTCCGTGTCTTGCTGAAAGCAAGAGATGCTGCTTTTATCACTCTCTACAACAGAGGTACACTCAGCACTGAGCAGAGTAAATCCACGTAAGTCATACCCGGACGTGTGCTCAGGACTTGTCTTCAGAGAGCCTTCACTGATATTTTCAACTTGTCACTGGCCCAGGCCACTGTTCCCACATGTCTGAAGACTACAGCCATTATACCAGTACCCAAGCATTCTTCTGCAGAGTGTCTGAACGATTTCAGCCCTGTTGCATTCACCCCCATTGTTATGAAGTGCTTTGAGAAGCTGGTTCTAAGTCACCTCATAGTGAGTCTCCCACCTACACTGGACCCACATCAGTTTGCCTACCGTCCGAATAGGTCAACAGAGGATGCCATCTCCACTGCTCTTCATCTAGCTCTCACCCACCTGGACAATAACAGTACATACATTAGGATGTTGGTCATTGACTTCAGCTCTGCTTTTAATACAGTCGTCCCTAGTAAACTGATCACTAAGCTCAGTGACCTGGGTATCTGCACATCCATATGCATTTGGATTATGGACTTCCTAACAAATAGACCTCAGTCTGTAAGGTTGGGTAATCACATATCCTCAACCCTCATTCTGAACACCGGCATCCCACAAGGCTGTGTGCTGAGCCCACTGCTCTACTCCCTGTTCACCCATGACTAGGTTCCACGACATATCTCCAACAACTTCATCAAATATGCAGACGATACCACAGTTGTTGGCCGATTCAGCAACAACGATGAATCGGCCTACAGGAAGGAGATCCAAAGCCTGTCAGCATGGTGTTCCATGTACAACCTCACCCTCAATGCCACAAAGACCAAAGAGCTCATTGTGGACTTCCGGAAATCTAACAGCAGCAGAAACGCCCCTATTTATATCAACGGGTCTGAAGTAGATCGTCTCTCCAGTTCCTGGTCATCCAGATCTCTGAGGACGGCATCTGCCTTGGCATCTGAACACCTCAACTCTGGTTAGGAAGGCACAACAGCGTCTTTACTTCCTGAGAAGACTAAAGAAAGTTCACCTATCCCCCAAGATCCTGACCAACTTTTATTGCTGCGTTATTGAGAGCATCTTGACGAGCTCCATCACAGTGTGGTATAGCAGCTCCACAGTGTGTGAAAAGAAATCACTGCAAAAGGGTGGTGAAAACCGCCCAATGCATCATCAGCACCCAACTACCTGCCATTGAGTCTCTTCACCACAGTAGATGTCTGCGCAGAGCACACAAAATCATCAAAGTCTCCTCCCATCCTAGTCACAAACTGTTCAACCTCCTTCCATCCAGGAGGAGATACAGGACCATCCTCACCAGAACCAGCAGGTTCAGGGCCAGTTTTTTCCCCACAACCATAAATCATCTGAACATCACTAGTACACTCATGTCTCACTAGAATGTACTGCTTCACCCTGTACATTCTGCTACATTTTCTCTGTATAATATAATTATAATGTACATATTGTTAATTTATAGATTACACCTAGTCTCTCTCTCTCTCTCTCTCTCTCTCTCTCTCTCTCTCTCTCTCTCTCTCTCTCTCTCTGCTTCCTTTGTCAGAATCTGTAATCCCAAGCAGCGGTACATTCCATGTGAAGCTGCCAAAGAGGCGTGGCGTGGAGGTGGGCATTACAATCAGTGGTGAGTAATGACCAATAGGTGGTGCTGTTGCTTAATTATATTCAAAATCTAGCCGACATACGTATTATTCGATTTCTGTATTAATTAAATGGAATTGCATACAGCTGCTAATTTTACATCACAGCCAGCAAGAAGCCAGGCCGGCCTCTGATCATCTCTGAGATAAAGAGAGGGAGCATCGCTCACCGGTAAATTCACTAGGAATTGACAGTTATGTGTCTGTCATGCAATTTAACACCAATGTAGAGAGCTGAGAATATTGAATACTTGATTTATGTGTGTGTACTCGTGTGTGTGTGTGTGTGAGAACAGAACAGGTACACTGGAGCCTGGCGATCGATTGCTGGGCATAGACAATGTAAAACTTGAGAACTGTGGAATTGACGAGGCCATGGCGGTCCTCCAGCAGGCTGAGGACATGGTCAAACTGCGCATTCAGAAAGATGAGGACAACCTAGGTGTGTGTGTGTGTGTGTGTCATAATTTTTTCCAGCAACCGGTGTTATCTGATAAAAGCACGTACAGTTGTGCTCAAAAGTTTGCATGCCCTGAAAGAAATGGTTAAACACTGCCATTTATTTGAAAAATGTGACTGATAATGCAAAAGATTTTTTTCTTATTTAAAAAATAGTGGTCACGTGAAGTCATTATCACACTCCACCCAAACAACCCTGATTAAAAGTTTACATATCCTTGTATGTTTGGCCACATTAGAAACACGCAGTTTGACACACAGAGGTTTAAATGCCTATTGAAGGGAAGTTTCCACACCTGGGCCTCATTGTAATTGTGATTAGTGTCTAAGCATAAATAGTCAGTGAGTTTCTCAGCTCATGAGATGATGCACTCACTTGCGTACTGCACCATGGGGAAGACAAAAGAACTGCCAATGGACCTGCATGATAAAGTAGTTGAACTTTTATAAAGCAGGAAAAGGATATAAAAGAATATCTCAGCAATTGAAAATGCTGGTCCATACTGTTCAAACTCTGATAAAGAGGTGGAAAATAAGAGGCTCTGTTGATGCTACTAAGCCACGGTCAGGTAGACCAAGAAAGATTTCACCCACTACTGCCAGAAGAAAAACTGTTCGGGATGCGAAGAAAAACCCACAAACAACTTCGAGGGAAATACAGACTGCTATGGAAAAAAGTGGTGGTGGTGTTTCAAGGAGCACAATAAGGAGGTACTTGAACACAAATGACCTGCATGGTCGAGTTACCAGGAGAAAGCCGTTACTGCGCCCATGCCACGAAAAGGCTCTCTTTCAGTACGCCAGACAACATCTAGACAAGCCTCAGAGCTTCACAGAGTCATTTGAAGTGATGAGACCAAAAGTGAACTTTATAGTCACAACCATAAAAGCTGTGTTCGGAGAGGAGTCAGCAAGGCCTACGGTGAAAAGTACACCATCCCAACTGTAAAGCATGGTGCTAGAGCTCTTATTTTTTGGGCTGTGTGAGCTCCAGTGGCACAGGGAAGCGAGTCAAAATTGATGGCAAGATGAATGCAGCATGACAATTTGCATTGTACAGCACGAAAGCTGCACATGGGACGCTCTTGGATGTTCAAACACGTCAATGATCACAAGCACAAGGCCAAGTTGACCCTCCAATGGCTACAGCAAAAAAAGGTGAAGGTTCTGGATTGGCCATCACAGTCTCCTGACCCCAATATCCACTTTGGGGAGATCTCGAGCGTGCAGTTTGTGCAAGACAACCAAAAAATTTACAGGAACTGGAAGCATTTTGCCATAAAGAATGGGCACCTAATACCAAATGAGAGAATTAAGGACCTCATGCACAATTATTGCAAAAAGACTGCATTCCATCATTGATGCTAAAGGGGGCAATACACGATATTAAGAACTAAAGAACTAAATTTCCTTATTTTCTTTACTGTCATGTTTTGCTTGATGATTGTGCCATTCTGTTATGCCTTACATATGAACTTGAGTCCTATAAGGAATAAAATAAATTTATTTTGCTTTCTCACTCCTCATGTTTTCTTTAAAAAAAAAAAAGAGGTATGCAAACGTTTCAGCACAACTGTATGTTATAAGGCTCATGATTTTCAACACACGTTCAACAAATCATCCAAATGTTGTTATATTAAAGATACAGGGCTTAAAATCATCAAAATTCAACCATTTTATTATCGTTTCAGAAAACGGACCAGCCTACTTGGTTAGCCTTGCAAAAATATTCACCCCCTCACCCCTTGTTGCTTCTCTGACTAATGCAGAGAATAAGTCAGAGAACTAATAACTAATAGAGTTACAGCTTTGCCATAATTTGAAAAATCATGGTGCTTCTTGATATGGACAAATGTGAATAATGTAGTTTAGTCTATTATGTTTCCTGGTCAAGTGGGCAAATACTTTTGCAAGGCATTGTATGATGATTTCCGTTTTCCTGTCAGTTGTAGCTGTTGATGTTTAGCTTTTGCATTGAGATACATGAAAAGTCTGTGTGCTGCAGATGAGCTAGAGTCCTCCGGCTCTGTGATTTTCACTGTGGAGCTGAAGAGACATGGAGGTCCTCTGGGAATCACCATTTCTGGCACCGAGGAGCCCTTTAACCCGATCCTCATCTCCAGTCTAACCCGTAACGGTCTCGCACACCGGTACACATACACACACACACACATATGGGGTGTGTCTGAAGGGGAAATTTGTATTCCTTCTACATATCTTTGGTCTTCTTTCAGTGATTGGTTAACCAGCAGGTCAAACTCAACAGCACTGTATGTTGGTTTTAAAGCAGGCATTCATTCAGTCTGTCCGTCCGTCCGTCCATCCAACTACATGGTTTATTATTTTAAAAATTTTCTGTAGATACTGGAGTTAAACTGTTGGCTACTTTTAATTGCCCCCTAGTTGTGAATGTGTCTGTAGATGTGCGAATGGTGCACCAGTGTCTAATCTAGTGTGTTCTCACCATCCTCATGCCCAGTGTTCCTGGGTTAATCTCTCATCTCAAACATAACTAGAAAAAGTCTGTTACTTCTTGTTAGGGCCAGTCCATGGTTTAAAATGCATGATAAAAAAGGTTGTTGCCATGGAAATCAAATCCTAAGAAGGTGTGTGTGTGTGTGAGCAGAACCGGGGCTCTTCATGTTGGTGACCGTGTGTTAGCTATTAATCATGTGAGTCTTAAGGGGAAGCCGCTGAGCGAAGCTATCCACCTGCTGCAGACTGCTGGAGATGCCGTGACACTCAAGATCAAGAAACGAACTGAGCGTAAGTGTGTGTGTGTGTGTGTGTGTGTGTGTGTGTAGTTTTCTGAGATCTTGATGAATCCTGCATGGCCTCATGTCCTCATCTCTTTCTCAGTTGTGTTCGAGTCAGACTCGGGCAGCCCAGTGAGGGCGGGATCTTGTCTGAGTGACACTGAAGATGACCGCTCTGATTCGCTCAGGCGCTGTAAACATTCTGGTCTTCATCAACTGGCCACGCCCCCCAGCATGGACTCAGCCATGGACTCGTGGGATGGCTCGGCTCTTGATGCTGGCTATGGGAGTCAAGGTGAGGGATGAGTGTTAATGAAAAGGTTTAAATAAAGCTGTTGTAAGAGCTGAGATGCTCAGCTGTTGGGGTTTGATGATTAGCTGTAGGGGGTTGATGGCTTTCTTTGTTTATTAACCAAAAAAGTTATTTAAATTCTATATTTTAGTTTGCTTATATTTAATATTAGAATTTGAATTTAATTATGTTTAATGCCATAATGCGTGGTATTCCTTTTTAGAATTAATATATATTTAGAATTTAATCATATAATTATTTTATTAATTATAGAATTGTGTATTATAGTTCAATTTATATTTGCAATTTCAAATAGGGGGGAAGGAAAAGAAATCTAAAATTTTTATATTTATTTAGAAATTAATTTGAATTTTTTCCCCTTTTTCTGCATTCTCATTTATTTGATTTATTTACTTGTTTATGCTTAAAAATCTAAAAATGAAATTTGCATCTTTTAAATATATTATTATTATTATTATTATTATTATTATTATTATTATATTATTTCAATATATATTTCAGGCAAAAATACTTATACAAAATGTATATTTTTTCACCTCAAATTATTTGTAGTCATTAGAAAATTGTAAAGCTCTTTATAAAGTCTCTCTTCGCCGGCTGCACGTCCAGGGGCCTGCATCCATCGGACATCCGACCTGACCATCAGCCCTAATGAGTGGAGACGAACCAATCAAAAGAGCCCGCTGGCCTCCAGAAAACACACCCACCGTGCTGCAGTGCATGATGGGAAATCAGGAGAAGATGATTGGAAATACCAGGGGTAAAATGACTTCCTTTTTTTTTTTTTTTTTCTTTTAAATGTTAGTTTTCAGCATACTTTTTCCTCCTTGTACTCTGGTATTGAGATTTGGGGAGAGGATAGCTTACTAAATATAATTTATTAAATAGAAGATATTTATGCTACCTCCACGCTACACCACTTTCGCCTTGTTGTGTGTATTAATTACTTACACTCATTTACAGTTCGGGTCTGTCTGCTTTCTCTTGGGCTATCGTCTGCTCTCTGTTCTCATTCTCATTCTCAATGCTAAACTAAGCTTGACAGGACAAGAATAAAGCCATAAATAAAAAACACTTGGTTATTTTATCCCTTAGGGAAGTGATAGTGTGACGATCATGATTTTTTTTTCCCCAAAAAAAATTATTTACAATTTTTAATTGGGTAATAAATTGTGAGACCACAATAAACAATATTAAAATATTATTATTATTATTATTATTATTATTATTATTATTATTATTATTACATAACAATGATAACCACAATAAATAAATAAATAAATTAATAAATAAATTAATTAATTAATAGGTATAAGAATTACTAGGTTTTTTTGGTAGGAATTTTCATAAGATTTAGTTTTGTTGTAATTTCAGTGAGAAAATCAGAAGGAGCAGGAGCTGAACAAAAGTTACAGGGGAAATGTGCAGTTATTGGCACCATACTTAACTTCAAACATCCAAAAACATGTTAATGTATATACAGTCTTGGGTGCCAGCTGCTGAACCTGTATTAATGATGATGGATTTTGTCAAATTTTTTCACTTTCTCCAAATGTAGTCAGACATGTAAACACACACATGCAGGTATAAAAGTGTTTGAAAATAAAAGCCCGCTGTTGAGATGTAGAGTTCTGCATAGAGACATTAAGGGTTACAACAATGGGAAAATAATGCATTGGGTGGCTCAATAGAGCTGGAAATTCAAGCACTTTACAAGTTACAGACTTGAATCATCTTCATTAAAAAAAATTCTAGCTATTTTTTGCCTATTACATGACCAATAGCAGTGAGATTTAGGGTGTGGATTAGCACCTGCTTCCTGAAGCTAACATCTTTATCAAAAAATTTTTTTTTTTGCATTTAACATACACTGACCAGGCATAACATTATGACCACCTGCCTAATATTGTGTTGGTCCCCATTTGGCTGCCAAAACAGCCCTGACCCGTCATGCACTGTGTATTCTGACACCTTTCTATCAGAACCAGCATTAACTTCTTCAGTAGTGTGAGCAACAGTAGCTCGTCTGATGGATCGGATCACACGGGCCAGCCTTCGCTCCCCACGTGCATCAATGAGCCTTGGCCGCCTATGACCCTGTTGCTGGTTCACCACTGTTCCTTCCTTGGAGCACTTTTGATAGATACTGACCACTGCAGACCGGGAACACCCCACAAGAGCTGCAGTTTTGGAGATGTTCTGATCCAGTGGTCTAGACATCACAATTTGGCCCTTCGTCAAACTCACTCAAATCCTTACACTTACCCATTTTTCCTGCTTCTAACACATCAACTTTGAGGACAAAATGTTCACTTGCTGCCTAATATATCCCACCCACTAACAGGTGCCATGAGGAGATCATCAGTGTTATTTACTTCACCTGGCACTGCTCATAATGTTATACCTGATTGGTGTATTCCAGCTGAAACTTTAATCCAAAGCACCAGTTAAGACTGGATTCCACTGAGCTTTAGGGTTCAACAGTGACAGATTGGTGCTGCATGGGATTAAAACTCATAACTTTCTGGGTCATAGCCCAACACTTTAACCAACTTTAACCTTAATCACTTTATAACATGTTTGAGCCTGAGGGAATGTAGCTTTTGATTTCTCTGCTCTAACCTTGCTGGAACTGACTTCCTGGTGTTGACCATGTGGACCTGATCATTAACTGGTTATTTTGGCACCAAAACAAATGTGCACAATTTTCCACATACTCCAAAATCAGCCACGATGTGTCTTGTGTCCGAGGTTTGCTTTTTTTTTTTTTTTTTTTTTAGTTTTGCACTGATGCTGCAAGTAAAGGACGTCTTTTTAAGCCTCAAAATATTTTTCCGAAGAAAACATTACCTCTATAAATAATAAATTCTATTATTTGTTATTAATATTTCTTACTATATAATTAGAATAAAAAAGCTGTGATTTGTCTTTGGAGGCGGAACTACTGTCAACATGTTCTGACCAATCAGAATCGAGAACTCGGCAACATTGTGATGTCATAAATATATCACGATATCAATTATAAAATGTTTTCTATTGTTTTTGAATCGTTGAAATTGTACAGAATCTTTATTTTGTTCATAATTTACTTAAAAGTATCAAGCATGATTTATTTATTTATTTATTTGAATGGAATAGTACTGTTTTTCCGGACAGTTTGAATAAAAAAAAAACCCCAAAAAATACATTTTCATGATGCATATCGTATATAGAAACATCTTGAAATATAGCGACGTGACGTTTTGCCACACGTTTTTGCTGACTCACGAGGTTAGTGGAAAATTGTAGCCTCTGCATTTCATTTTTTTCTTCAAATCCTTTTGCTTTCTGTGCCAGAGGATATGAATATGATTATTGACTAGCAGTATGTGGCACAGAAAAACAATCTTTTCTCCTTTTTTTTTTTTTTTTGGTCTGTGCTCTCTCTCTCTCTCTCTCTCTCTCTCTCAGGTGTTCTGTCCTTCATCTGCCTTACTAATCACCTGTGGCTCTCCGGCATCATCCTTTTCTATCGCTTCCATTTTCCAAAACATTGGCCATGTCTCAAAACAGGCTGTGACCTCTCCAGCTGTGTGTGTGTGTGGTGCTTTCATATATCTTACACATTCTGCTCATGCTGTATTATTGGAGATTTTGAGATTTTACAGGAGAGGGAGCTAGTGTGTGTGTGTGTGTGTGTGTGAGAGAGAGAGAGAGAGAGAGAGAGAGAGAGAGCGGGAGAGAGAGAGAGAGAGAGAGAGAGATGGAGGATGAAAAACTCCATATCGTGCACCAGGACTTGCATTACCCAGGATGCTTTGCATTGACGCAGATCCGTTAGCCCCATGCGTTGCCGTGGCAACAGCGACTCTCGGGAGACCTATTGGTCGCAAGCCCTGCAGGATTTGGAGACGTGCGGCCAATCAGAGATCCTCAGAGAGCTGGAGGTAAACACTCAGAACTTTTCATGGAGGCTCTACTAAATCTCCCTGAACTGCTTTTATTACAGTGGGGAAAATTTAAAAGTGATTAGCAATTAAATTATTAATTATAATCTAGCATATAATAATCATTTTACATGATGTTCTTAAAAAAAACCCAGTCACGTCAGAGGTTGATTTTTTTTTAAACATTTGTTTTAAAAAATACTGGCATTTTATGAAAGGAATATTAATTCTTAAATATTACAATTTCTTTAAAAAAGTTTTAGAAAAAAAAGGTCAGGCCTAACGTTGATTTTAAATATTTAACAAAAACACAGCCATTTTATTTTAAAAAGTTAAATATTTAATTCTTAAATATTATAATTTCTATAAAAAAAAAGTTCTATAAAAAACGGTTGTCAGAGGTTGATTTAATCGCTGACATTTTATTTTTAAAAAATTATTAAATATTACAATTTCTTTAGAAAACGTTCTTTAAAAAATGGGTTAAAAATTACAATTTTGAAAAATATTTATGAAAATATGAAAATATTTAAATATTCTCATTGAATAATATAATATAATATAATAATTTTTTGTTTGTTTATTTATTTATTTATTTTCTTCCAAATTTGACCATGCAGGCCACCATGATGTCAGACAGCACATTGAGTTTGGGGGACGAGAGCGAGGTCTGCAACGACAGCGAAATCAAACTTCCACCCTTGGAGCTGAAGCAGTGCTGGAACTGCAGCACAGATACAGAGCTAAATGACTCGAACACCAGCGCCATGCCGTTAGAGCTGCACAAGGTAGAGACGACTCCGTCGCTGATTTATCCATCGCTGGTGCAAAGCAACAAAACTGGTTACATCAACTAGTAGACTGATGTAACTAATGAGTCACCCAAAATCTTATATAAATATCTTAGTGATGTCACACAGACTCGCTGAGGATTTAGGACATTTAGGACACTAACTGTCTTCTATAAACTTGTAAATAACTATATAAACACATGGAACACTGTAACGTGATGGTGAGGGAAATCTTGGCTAATTGTGATCGCTTTTTCTCCTTATTTGGTGTGTTAGCCTCTCTGAAGCCCCGCCTCTAAAGTCTGGAAGAATTGAGATGCACTTTTTTGAATACAGAATCTCTGAACAATTTTACTGAAAGCTCAGTAATGTACTTTGAGCAATATTTGAGGTATATTAAAGATTTTTTTTAATGATTTAAAAAATTATTTTTACGGAAAAGATTTCGTACGAGGCGGACTTAGCCTCATAAAATGCAAGAAGCGACAGTCAGTCGTAAGCGTGTCACTGACCGCATTCCTACGAAAGAAAGGGTTGACTGGATTGATCCCATTAATATCGAGAAAATATTTTCATCCTTAGTACTTACAAGATCTTCCTAATGCTGTGGAGTTGACAAAATCATCTTTTTTGCTATTTGTAGTTAAATGTAGGGGTTGTAAAATGTATTGTTGTAATTATTTCTTTCCTTTATTTCTCTCTCTCTCTCTCTCTCTCTCTCTCTCTCTCTCTCTCTCTCTCTCTCTCTCTCTCTCTCTCTCTCTCTCAGATCTGTGTGTTGAAGGATGAAGACAGCAGGGATTTTGGCTTCAGTGTCTCTGATGGTTTGTTGGAGAAAGGTGTGTATGTGAACATGATCCGTCCGGACGGTCCTGCAGATCGGGCGGGTTTACAGCCATATGACCGCATCCTTCAGGTAAAGGACCTTCTTTTTTCTCAGGATAAACAGTCTGCTTTTGAGGTGTTAAGTGTGGTGTTGCACATTTCCTGTTATACAGTAGTAACGATGCTGGTGTGCTGCAGGGGATGTGGATATTAGCTACTTCCCAACAGAAGAAGACGACTTATTTTTGTCACGTATACTGTACATTACAGCACAGTGAAATTCTTAATCACACATCCCAGCTTTGGAAATTGGGGTCAGAGCACAGGGTCAGCCATGATACAGTGCCCCGAGAGCAGAGAGGGACTTTCACAGGGGTCCAAAGGTAGCAGTGCTATGGTTTGAACCCTGACCTTTCAATCAACAACCCAGATCCATAAGCACCTGAGCTCCCGCTGCCCCTCTGATGGACATTTTGGATCATATTTGATTTATGGATAATGACCAGTCACGGTTCAAAACACCAGCAAGAAAAACCCGACATTTTAGATGAAATCTAAGGAAACGTTTCACTGTATTATTTTTGTCGTTTTCTGACCAGGCTGATTTTCATGCATGAAGTTCTTGTTGTGAATTTCACACACAATGATTAGAGGGAAAAAAAAAATTCCATGATCAAGTCACATGTTCAGAAATCTAAAATAATTCAGATCCTATTTGAGCTGCGTGTCTGAACACATCCTCGGTTTCTCTGTATCTCAGGTGAATCACGTGCGAACGAGGGACTTTGACTGCTGCTTAGCCGTGCCTCTGATTGCCGAGTCGGGAGATCAGCTCCAGCTTGTTATCAGCAGGAATCCCGTCACTCCGACACCTCAGTGGTCCCCTGAAGACAGTCAGGACTCGTCTGACGCACTTCCTGTCGTCTCTGTCAACAGCTCGAAAAAGACCGAACTCAGACCTGAGATGGTGCCAGTGAGTGGCGGCTTACTCTAGAAGAAAGGAGTCTGTTTCTGTCTCTCTCTCACTCTCACTTACACACACTCACACACACAATTTAAACCGCTTTCACACGTCATCACTTTCTGCCACGTGTAGGTTTTGTTTCCATGACAACACTTGTTAAAAAAAAAAAAAAATTTAAGTTGATCACCAAATTCACTCGTCCACCCTGTGCTTATTGTTTCTTATATTCTCACAACTCTACACTTTACACGGTTTGCTCATGAGTCCAGTTTAATTTTAGATTATTTTCAGTTCCTTCACTGGTTTTAGATTCTCACACACACACACACACACACACACACACACACACACACGCGCACACTCGCACACTCCTGGTTTTTAAAGAATATGACACACAAACAAAAAGAAAGAGAGAGCAGATACATGCTCACTCACCTTGAACGTTTAGAGACCAATTCCTTATTATTTGTGGATCATGTTTTCCAAAAAAAACACATTTTCCTGCCAGATTCTACACACTGAATTATTGTTGTGGTTTTTTACGTGCAAATGATTTAAGGGACTGCTTTTAACGTGTGTAAAACAAATTCTTGTATATCTAATATCCTGTTTTAATTTAAAACCCAGAACTTAGACTGAAATCATTTAAAAATGTTACCGTGTGTGTGTGTGTGTGTGTGTGTGTGTGTGTGTATTCTGTAAGAGTGTTTTCTCATGAGAAACCAAGGTTTCGATCACGGCTGATGCTTTTATACCCGAGTAATGTGTGTAATGAGTCTGAGATTAGATTTAATTGTACCTCAGTGGTCATTGTTTTTACCCACATTCCTATTCTGCTCCGTTCACTACGTGACACGTGTCTGAGTGTGATAACTAATAACGTCTATATGTAAATGAACTCTTTTATTATTGGATGCAAAAAGTTTCCTTTTTTTTTTTTTTTTTTTTTTAAACAAAATAAAGAAATATAAGCCAGCGTGTCTTATTGATGCTAGGTATCAGAAATGAGGAAAGACTGACCGTCGTTCTGGGCTGAAGTCTGAATTAAGACCAGGCTAATAATTTATTAAGTTATAAATAGTTTACCAATGTATGAATTTATTTATCAATAAATGATTAAGATGACTAATTTATAATAATTTTGTAACATCTTAGTGAGATTAGTTCAAAAAAGTAATCACGATGATTTACATCATATACAGACAATCAATTAAATGTTAATAACTAGCTGATTTTAAAAAAAAGTTTAACTTTTATTAACAAAAATGTATTAAAAACTTGACATCAGTGGGTTTTATTAGGTTTTCAAACCTGTGGAGAAATATTTAATAAAATAATCACCTGCATAATTGCAAGCACAGCTTCATCTTATCTGGGATGTGTCTCGATCTGCTTTGCACATCTGGATCCTGATGTTTTTGTCTTTTATTCTTGGCAAAAATAAAAATAAAAAATCGCTCAAGCTCGGAGATATTTGAACAATAATTTTCAACTCTCAATCAGAATGAGGTCTGGAATTGACTGGACACTTTCGAGTCATTGTGTCCTGTATTTCGCTCCCTCCGTCTCCTGGTCCCTGCTGATGAAAAGTAAACCTGTCGCCATGATGCTACCACCATGCTTCACTTTAACAGATAGTGTTCTCAGGATGATGAGCAGTGTTGAGTTTCTCTCTCTCTCCGTCTTTCTCTGTCGAGCTATACGTCTCACTACTGAGCTCCCAGTGTTCTGAGTTCCAGTGTGACCACTGGCTCTACCCCTGGTCGGAGTCTTGTCGCTTGGTGGTGCTCACTGATGCTGTGGATGGATCTGTGTGGACAGTCTGAGACCAGGAGACAGCCGTGGACAGAGCCACTTGGGGACTACAACACCGACACGGATCTGCCATTACACCTGTCAGCTTTTGACATCAAGGAATTATAGTCTATAATGAACTCAGACCAAAAGGCAATTTGTCATTATGTTAAATAAAAAAACTCCTAAGGGCATTTTTCTGGCTATATTAGTGTGTACATGCTATCAGTCTGACATGTACAGTATTTAGTCATAAACTTAATAAACTGCTAGCATTATTTACTTTAAAATCTATATAAAGTGGGCACAATTTTTACACACTCGTCTATCCACTTTATTTTACCACGCAATATACTGAGATACAAGTCTATCTTCATATTGCTTCTTACTACATCATGTACATTTCAATCCTGTTGACCATGATTGTGCTTCTGCCTCTCTCTCTCTCTCTCTCTCTCTCTCTCTCTCTCTCTCTCTCTTTCTCTTCCGTTCTCTGATCACGTGCTGATATCTTTCAGTATTAGTTCTACCTTATTCCAACTAAAACAGTCACGTTCAATTTCTTTATGCAATATTAAAAGCATTGATTTATCTCTTCTTTCTAATGGGATCAACAGCCTGCCTGGAACTGAGGACTTACTCACCACTGATGACCTCGTCTTCCACTACAACAATGGTCTTCATAGCCTTCTCGATGCTCTTGCTCCTCGATGCGGCCTGTCTCTTTTACTCATTCTGCACCATGGTACACACCTGAGCTCCGTCAGCTTAAAGCTAAAGGTCGTCTTCACTTAAAAACTGGACTTACTGTTCATAAACAAATGTATCATGACCATCTGCTTCAATATAAGGACGCTATATCTACTGCAAAATCTATTTACTATTCTAACTTGATTAAGTCAGGTGCAGGTAATACAAGAATACTTTTCTCAACCTTTAACAGGTCATTACCTCTCTGAACACCTCTTTTTCTTTGTTTTCCATTTCTCTTCTTACTCCTTCTGCTTCTCCATTATTTAGTTTGAAACTGCCACCAATTGCTGAAGTATCGCAGATTAGTCATGAATCCAAACCTCCAACTAGTGAGGATGGTACACACAACCTAGACGATGTTTCAGGCATAAGGCCTCTGCCATCGCTTTCATTATTTCATTTACAAAGTGGGGACCATTGTCTGAGCTTAATTGGTCTGGGATACCAAACCAGGAATCACTTCCCTGCACAAAAATTTAACCACTGTCTTGGCGTCATTCTTTGCCGTAGCCTGTGCTTCTACCCATCGGCTAAACCGATCTATTACCACCAGAATGTACCTCTTTCCTTCTTTTCTCTCTGTGGCTCCCATGTCTACGAAATCCATCACTAGATGCCTAAATGGTCCCATGGGTTCTGGTATGTGACTGATAGGTGCCGTGAAGTGTTTTCTAACATTACGTACTGCACAAAGCTCACATGTTCGTAGGAATTTGTCCACCATACTTGCTAAGTATGGAGACCACCAGTCCTCTCTAATTGTCTCAATGATTTTCCTGCGGTCACAATGATCTATCCCATGAGCCTCCTTAATCAACATTGTAAGCAAACTTAGCGGGGCGACAAATATACCATCACAACTTCTCCACATTCCAGATCTAGGGTCTAGTACTGCTCCACGTTTACTCCACAATTCTTTCTCCTCTACAGTGGCTAATTCCTGTAATGTTTTAACGTCAACTAATGTGACCTGTGGCTGTTCCTCATCTAGCTCTCCTGCTTGCATCATTACTTTGACACATGTGTCACCTACTGCCGCTTTTTTAGCTACCTCATCAGCTGCTGCATTTCCTTTACTAACCCATTCCCCGTCTGACTTATGAGCTTTACACTTTACAATTGCCAATTTACCTGGGAGCAGTTCCGAAATTGCTAGCCCGTGTATAATAGCCGACCCATCTGCTCGCTGGAAACCTCTCTGTGCCCAAATTGGCCCAAACACATGACACACCCCATAAGCATAGGTCGAATCAGTGTATATGGTGCATGCTTTACCTGCACCCAATTTGCACGCTGCTGTTAGTGCTTTTATCTCTGCCAACTGGGCTGAGCATGGCTGTGGCACCGCCACAGTCATTACTGTGTTAAATTCTCTCAATTTGTCATCATATTGCACTACCGCATAGCCAGCTTTATTACCCTCATTACTTCGATAGCATGAACCATCTACAAAGAAGACATACTGAGCATCAGGCAGTGGGTGTGATTCTAAGTCTGTTCTAGCTCTTAAATATTTTTCTGTCTCTTCAACACACTCATGTGGGGCTCCCTCGTCTGGGAGCACCAACCTGTCTGCAAGGTTTATCGTGCGGCATTTTTCAATTGTCAGCTCGGGGGCTGATAAAATTACATCATAGCCTGTTCTTCGAGCATTAGTTATCACAAATTTTTGGCTAGTCAATAGCGCATGCAATGCACGTGTGCATGCATGTGACGTGTACAGGGTCACTGGATGCCCCATAGTGATTGTTGATGCCTTCTGATAGGCAAATGCCGCAGCTGCCAATCCTCGATAGCATGGTGGCATGCCCTTCTCCACACTATCAAGCGCTGTGCTAAAGTAGGCTACAGGCCTTTTCCCCATGCCTTCTTGTTCCTGTACTAGTACTACTGAGGCAAACCCTTTTCTTTCAGATACATACAAATAGAACGGTTTACCGTAATCTGGACATGCCAGTGCTGGTGCTGACGACAAGTCACTTTTTAACATATCAAATGCTGCTTCAGCCTCTGTAGTCCAATTTAACTTGGCACTAGACTTTGTTTGGTCAGCAGCCTTTTCTGTAGCCTTTTCTTTCCTATCCTCTCTGAATGCTCTTTGCCTTTCTCCTTCCATTTCAAACCATTTTACAATCTCTATTTTCCTGTTTGTCTTCTCACTGCTTTCTTTCTTTATCTCTCCCCAACACTCTAATCTCTCCTTCATTTTCTCACACCTTTCACTGTTGAATGTCCCTTCTAGTGGCCACTGCAACTCCCCACGCGTCCGGTCATTCCATTTTTTCATATATTTTTTAATCTCTTTCTCCGCTGCCGCATGTTTTACAATTATCACCCCTAGGGGCGTAGTTGGTGTTTCTTCCCTACTCATGACCCAGACTCTGTTCAGCCCTATGGGCTATGACCTAGACTTTTGTTCGGATATGAATAAAGTAAATAAACAGAAACGAAATATCATTTATGTCGCCCTTCCCCCCCCACATACTTAGCATCGTAATCAACAACTCGTACGTGGGAATTTCCAATGAAGACCTGAAGGTAGCAAAAGCAGTGAATATGAATGAGTGCATGAATGAATAAATGAGCTGCTCTTAATAATAAGGTAATTATAATTATAATTTTATATATATATATATATATATATATATATATATATATATATATATATATATATATATATATATATATATATATAATATATATTTTGGCCCACTTCAAACATCTGGGATATATATAATGCAGACAAAAGCAATGCACAAATAACAACCATACAAAGACAATGAACCACATGCCGTCATCACTACCGAAAAAGATCGTAAGGATTCTTAAACTGCCGTATCTGTTGACCTATCGGCGGCCAGAGCTGAGAATACATTCAGGAACCACTAACTAGAAAAAATAATAAAAGCTTTAATTAAACATTAAAGCGGGCCTTCGAAAGGATCGTAATGTGATTAAATATCATATTAAATATCAGTTACAGCAATTTAGCTAATCTCAGTGAACGTGTTACACGTAATGGATGTCGAGTCATTCACTGATACGGAAACGATAAAAGGTGTATGTCGCATGAATAAATAGAAGTACGCTGTACTTTGGCGGCGAAAGATTTTCCGAGACATTTTTCCTACAGAGTTACGGGACGACACTTTCAGCTTTCACATCGTCAGCCTATAGATAGGGTGCGGGGTTTTTTGTTTTTAATAACTATTAAACAAATATCATCTTTCAACTGATTTTCAGGAAACAAAAATGCACGTACACCCTATAGTTCGTTTCAGTAAATAAATAGCGGTAGCGCTTCACATTAACGTTCCTGCGACTAACGCTTTTATTTACTGAAACGAACTATAGGGTGTACGTGCATTTTTTACAACTTTCACAGGTTGGTGCAGCCACCCATGGCGCAAAAGTAGAGAAAGAGGAACTTCGTCAGGTGGAGCCAGGAGACTACGTGTATGTCAAAGTGTTCAAAAGGAAACATTGGAGCCAACCAAGGAGGGAAGGACCGTTTAAGGTAGTGTTGGCAACGCCAACGGCTATCAAGGTTGAAGGTAAAGAACACTGGTACCACTTAAATCATTGTTGTAGAGCTACAGAGCAAAGATTACAAGGAGAAGGCATACGGCCTAGGCTAGTACAACTCGCCCAGTCGGAAGAAGATACGGACCCAGAAGACGTAGAACAATCAGAAGCACCAGCATACAACACTCGGGAAAGGAATAAGAAGAAACTGCAGCAGAGAATAGAGCCCCAAACTGGTGAGTCTAGTCCAGACCTCAGGGAACAGTCAGAGGTCCCCATTTCACCTGTGTATGATTGTGCACCAACGCCAACAGTGCATCAACTCTTTAGGGAACAGAGACAGTAATTATCAGAGCGTTATCAGACGAGAGCCCACTCTCGACATAGCAAACAAGCAGAATGGAAATCAAAGTAATGGGCCACAAACGGACGCAGGAACTGCACCACTGTATTGTAATAGCTGTGGTAATGTGCACATATATATGTACATATATCGGAATAATTGTTATGCTTGAAGCATTTGGCAGAGCTGCGTCACCAACAGACATACCATTGGCAAATTCGGCTCCTGCAACCAATTCCAACTCCACATTCCTGCGTAATGTAAGAGAGACTAATGCACGACCTAGGAGAGACGTAGGTTATGGTCAGGCGACCATAAAAGGTCACACTGTATATCAAGGAAGTCGACATGTAAATAATCTGACAAAAGACGCTGCTAATGTAGCCATCCAGAACCACCAGAAATGTGCCGTAGGACTGCTAAGCCACGCTATAAAAGATCGTATGATTCCTGTAGGTGAGACGTTGTTTGTCATGTATTCTTTTGAATACATAGGACCTGATCCGCCATTGGAAGTAGACCCAAATGAATGGGCGAAACAGAATTCGGCAAAAAATTATACTGTGACAGCAGTAGTACGCATCAAGCTTCCCCATAGTCATCATGACGCAAACAACCCTATAAGCCATGTAGAAATAAGAGGAAAACCGGCAGATGGAGCAGATGGGGCATATTGTAGAGTGGTTCATCCGCTTCGATACTACAGTGGCTTTGGGAATTACACCTCTAAACGTTACCTACAGGGAACTACACTTATGGACGAATACAGAGCTTGTGTGTATGTGCCTGCAGAGTATCCCTTCATAGAGATCCGCCAAGCTGGAATTGATTTTGGGGTGAAAATTCCCAGGAACTGTGGGAGTGCACTTTGTAACATGTCCATATATAGATTTAGCCAGAGCAACAATGATGCATTAAGATATGTCAACATTACAGGAATAACACAATACAATAGTACAGATAGCGTCAATAATTCCCCCCAAAATTTGTATCGCCAATGGTTACAGGAGACAGCTAAAAAAACTATCACTAACAGCTCATGCATGGTATGCCACAATCGTATTCAACGCCCTCTTCTTGTATTGCCTACCAGAGGAATCCAAGAGTGTGCCAACCCACCTTATAATGACAGCCATTTCTGCCCCGCCGTGTGCCTGTTAGGATCCGTAGCAAAAACTCATGACGCAGACTGGATGCGCGAGCTAAGCTCCTCATGTACCTTTCATCCTGTTTCTACTCAGTCCACCGATAACATACGGGTACGTTCATACCCCCTCCAATTATTTCCGCTGTGCATTCGTTCCCGAGGAGGCACCGAATATGTGGGGGACGTATTAAAGTCTTCCTGTGATAAAATAATGGAGGCGGCACACCCTATAGTAAATGTAATGCCAACCTGCAATGCAACGGAATACGGATGTGAGCCGGGCGTATCTGTTCAGTTGAAAATTCCAAGCTTGCGCTCAGGTACGTTGCCTGTCGCAGATATATTTTGGTACTGTGGAGGAACTACAGTCTTACAAAGTTTGCCCAGATTATGGCAAGGTATTTGTACTCCGGTGTTGCTGGAAGGAAGACTCACTGTAATTGCTCTCAATGATACACAACTTGCATCCATGTATGAGAGGTATGAGAACGAACCATCTCTGCATCGCCCTAAACGCGATCTCACTGATACCGTTGCCAAGAGTGTGTTCACACTCACAGGTTCACGGGACTCCTATCGGAAAAAATATTCACGAGATACATAGGTCCGGATACAAAGATTCATATAGATTGGAGTGGGATTCCAGTCGGAGTGCCAAGCGAACAGTTAGCCATGCGAGATAGCTCCTCTATCACCCTTAATATCTTGCTTCCGATGATTCAAATACGCCGGAATACGGCGTGGATCAACTACATCTGGTACAATCAGCAACGATTCATTAATCACACCATCGAAGCCTTAAAACTTGTGTCAGAACAACTCCACGCCACATCCCTTATGGCTATACAAAACCGTTTCGCGATAGACACAATGCGCGGGCCAGATCAGGGAGTTTGCGTGCTGATCGGAGATGATTGCTGCACTATAATTCCGATGCACACAGGGCCCTCAGGTCCGCTTAATGCTCTGTTAACACGCATGAAGGAAGCACGTGACGAGATGATTTCTAACAATGCTCCCCCAGACCCAGAATGGTTCAACTGGTTTGACTGGCTTTTCTCCACTGACTGGGTTGCTGGACTTGTACGCATCGGAACCACCATCCTAACAGTGTTACTGGTCATTGGATTTATGGTATGTTGTGGAGTACCGTGCTTGCGTGCTCTATTGGATAGAACTGTACATTCTCTTTTTGGCCAGTATATGCAGCTCCATATGCAGGACATAACTGGCCCCGGCAGCGGCAATAACATTGATGGAGAAGGGCTAGAATCTAACAGTCCCCTTCTGGACAATCCGGCATTTTACTGCTAAGAAGGACAAAAAAAGAAACAAAAAGAAAGAAAAAGAGATATGTTAAAACTGTTGTTGTTGTTGCTTCTTTGTGTTTTTTCCCCTCTTTGTTTTGCTCCTCTTTGTATGTATGTACATAAGTGTTTTGTGCAGGACCGATGGCAGCCGCCCGGTGCCCAGATGCCGCACTTCCTAGTGGACACTGTCCACACTGTCATGAAGGCAGGCTTAAGACCGCTCCGTGTGGAAGGCTGAGACGTGAAGGACAAGGGACCATCCGTCTGGAGTGGGCAGCGTTGCAGTGCGCTGCATGCTGCAATATGATGTCCACTTTGGAAGTTGAGCATGACAATGAAGACCCTAATCCAAGATGGAGGGTCTTCCACCCTTGCTGCATGGAGGTTGACTGGAATATCGACGTGGAATTGGCACGTCCAGCCGGAAAAATACTGGCGCGAGCTAACTTCTATTATGTGGAAGCGACCTGGCTGACAGAAAGATCTTCCGAGAGTTTTGAACTTCGTTGTGGACTCACCTTGACAGTAGAAACATACCTACTTCAGCGGTCAATATCCGTAGCCCAGATTTATGGTATTTTTACGGCTCATGGATTTCTTATTTCACGTAACATTGTACAGTCCTCAATAGTCTCTGTGGCTTCTTTACATTTCTGTGGATATTTCCTGTGGACCTCGCATTCAAAGGGCCAGCTCAGGCATTTGAACAACCTTAAACCCAGGCCTGCAAACTTCAATATATGGAAATGCAAGGACTCTGTAGCCGTAGCTACCCGAGGTATGTTGACTCCATTGTTGATGCAACCGAACGTTTGGGATGCCTTGCGGTCCCGCCAACGTATTCGTCTGCCTTTACCTCAATGGATATCTTGCTTATACAGAACCCACTATTGGTGGTGGACCTGACTCATGGCGTTGCTTATATAGACTGTGTATGTGATTATATAGAATATAGAATGTGTATGAAATTGTGTATGTAAGAATGTATGGGTGTATGTGTTTATATGTATTGGTGACCCTGGCATGACTGGCTGTCGCGCAAACTGCGGGCAGAGTGGGAATTTTCCCTCAAACTTGGCCTTGGGGGTTTTTCGCCCACTCCTGCTTCACTATTTGAGAGCAGCAGGTCATGGGGGAGTGATGTGAATGTATGATTATGGTTGCGTATGTATGATTATGGTTTTGTAGGGGTGATAATAGGAAACGTTGAGCAGGAGAGAGAGTAGGTAGGAGAAGGAGGTTATAAAAGCGTACTTGATATGTTAAATATACGAAATGTTTAATTATGCGGAACTTAGAATGTTTTCATGGTCTATAGATGTTTAAGAAGCATTTGTTGTACATTATGGACTATTTGGATATAATGTGCAACAAATGTTAGATAGTATCCATGTGATACATTGGACTGTGTAGTGATGAGCCTCTGGTGAAGTGCTAGTAACCTCTCCCAGGAGCTCCAACAGACTCTCAACGGTACGTAAAGTGCCTGGGTCAGAAGAAAGAAAGAAATGTGCCTCATCTATAAGTACATTGATTGTGTATTGATTGTGTATAAAAGTCATATGTATTGTGTTACATAGGATGATGTAAAGTTTATGAGGGATAACAGCACAGAGCAGTAAACCTATGAAACGTACAGGTCGATTGTGAGACTCAAGAGTCTCAAAGGGGGGAGTGATGTCGGAGAAATTTTAGGGTTAATTCTATGCTTACTTTTAACATAACAATACTCTGCTTAAAATAGTATATTACTCTTACAGTATTCAACTATATCCTTACAGTATTCAATTATAACTTGAGAGCAGGCTTTGCTTGAGGCAAAAATATGATAATCAAGCATAACTATAGAAGTATTGGCATGCTAGTGTAATAACCACACTGAGGTTGAAAAGAGGGAAAAGAGAAGCATTGGAGATTGCAGGTTGGTCGGTCGGCCTGCCCAATGGGATCATTGGGTTGGCTGACCGGCGATTGAGCTAATGGGAAATTGGATGAGCAAGGTGCATATCCTGTGACTATTTAATCTTAAAACGCAGACTATTTAATCTTAAAATGCAGGTTATGAAATGCTTAAAGGCTTAGAGCCCAAGATGTGCACAGAGAGTGAAGAAAAACAAAAATAAAAACTAGACAAAAAAGGAAATAGACTAGACAGTGTGGTTACAGGGACATGTAAACGCAACACTTGCTTTGCACTGAGCTAGGTAAATAAAATGCAGAAGAACATAATGCTGACTTTGCAAACTTGCAAACGTCTAGAACATCGTGTTCAAGGTCAATACTATGTCAGAAGTCATAAGGAGGTAAAGAGAACATCGTGTTCGAAGAATCAAAATTCTAGGAAAGAGGCTGAGACATTCTGAAGAGTTAGCAAAAATAAAGAAAGAAAAAATAAAAAGAAGGCCACCGATAAATCTGTATGCAAATCAGCTAAGGAGGGGCTCGAATGAAGGGGGTGAAATGTTAAAATTGAATTGGGTGTATAAATGGTAGGGAAATTTTCAAAGGTTTTCAGACCAGCTGCTCTCTTCAGTAATGTACATCTGACAGGTGTGTCTTGCTGAATAAATTTGTTCGTCCCCATCGGCTGACTGACCGCTCGTTATTTTGGCTAAGTTTGGTAGTTTGATTTTGATAAGTTTACTGAGTTAATTGATAATGGGAAGTTAAGGGGAAATTGATACAACTCAACATTCATCCTGCAATATGTCCACTCAGAGGGGGCTCTGAGTTCCGACACAGTTAGATCCTCTCCCAACCTATTTAGTAAAAGCCTGCTTGCCTTCTTTATCCGCTATAATAACTAACATTATACATTCTTCTTTGGTCATGTTCCATCATCCCTTAAAATTACTGCAATGACACCTATAATTAAAAAACCTGGTGTGGACCCCAATAACCTCAATAATTTTCGTCCTATCTCGAATTTACCATTTTTATCCAAAATACTAGAAAAAATAGTTGCAGGTCAGATTTATGATCACTTAACTACCAACAACCTGTTTGAAGAATTTCAGTCTGGTTTTCGTCCATCTCATAGTACTGAGACAGCGCTCGCAAAAATCACAATGGCAGCAGATTCTGGTTTTTTAACAGTTCTTATTTTTCTGGCTCTCCCAAAACATTCTACTTGAACGGCTTGCCTCTCTTGGCATCTCTGGTACATGTCATGACTGGTTTAAATCATATCTTTCCCACCATTCAGAGTTTGTTCAGCTTAAAAATTTTAGATCTGTCATCTCCTGTTACTAGAGGTGGTCCCCAAGGTTCCGTGCTAGGCCCTCTTTTATTTATCATCTATCTCCTTCCTCTTGGCAGTATCTTTCTTAATCACAATATTAATTTTCATTCTTATGTGGATGATACACAGCTCTACCTGTGCACAAAGCTTACTTCCACACTTCCTCCCGCTGTTCTTTTGGTCTGTTTAAATTAAATTTCTTGCAACTTTCTCCAAATGAATAGCAATAAAACAGAAGTCCTTCTCGTTGGCTCCAAGTCCACCTTAGCCAATGTTGATAGTTTTTCATTAAATATTGACAATTCCAGTTTTTCCTTCTCCTCAGGCAAAGAGTTTGGGTGTCATCCTTGATAGCACTCTATCCTTAGAGGCTAATGATAATAATGTTACTCGGTCTGCATACTTTCACCTCCGCAATATTAATTGCCTCCGCCCAATCTTGACACAGCACAGTACTGCCATTTTAGTCCATGCCCTTGTCACATCACGTTTGGATTACTGTAACGCCGTTCTTTTCTTCATAAACTTCAACTGGTATAGAACTCTGCAGCCCACATTATTACTCGAACTCCTTCTATTGATCATATCATGCCAGTTCTTCACCAGCTTCACTGGCTTCCTGTGAAGTTTCGCTGTAAGGAAGGCTGACTTCATCTCAGCTTTAGCCTCCCACTATTCCTTTGATTTTCTGGCACTAACGGAGTCCTTTATATCACCACAGAACACTGCTACACCGGCTGCTCTATCCTCTGCCTATACTTTCTCTCACTCACCACGAGAATCAGGCAGGGGTGGTGGTACAGGTCTGCTGTTGTCACAGAGATGGTGTTCCTCACCTCTCCCCTTGTCTCACCCTAACCATCTCTTCTTTTGAATTCCATGCAGTTTCAGTTACCTCTCCAATCAACCTCTTCATCATTGTCATCTACCGCCCCCCTGGTCCCCTAGGAGACTTCTTGGAAGAAATGGACACACTCCTCAGTGTCTTCCCTTCTGACAGCACCCCTCTGATGGTTCTTGGAGATTTCAATCTCCCATCTGACAAGCTTCACTCTTCTGGCCTTCCTTCAACAGCTGCCCTCCCACACACAAGGAAGGAAACGTCCTGGATCTAGTCTTCACTCATCCTTCCCCAGCTACAGACATGACTGCTACCCCACTTCATATCTCCGATCATCACCTGGTATCCTTCACTGTCACTCTCCCTATCCTGCCTAAACTTAACTCCCAGCACCTCTCTCTCACCCGCCGAAACCTCCACTCTATCTCTCCTTCCTCTGTAGCTTCCTGCACTCTTTCATCTCTTCCTGACCATGACTCCTTTTCCTCCCCTCCCCTGGACTCAGCTACTGACACTTTGCTCTCCTCTCTTTCCTCAACCATGGACCTTCTCTGCCCTTTGTCCACTATACGCAGGAAGAATTCTTCTACTGCTCCTTGGCTGTCAGACGTGCTTCGCAACAATCGGAGAGAACTACGATCAGCAGTGAGGAAGTGGAAGAAATCTAAACTCGACACAGACCTCATCTCTTATCGTACGCTCCTGTCCAAATTCTCTTTGGACGTGACTTCTGCCAAGACCTCCTTCTACAAGGAAAAGCTTGAAACTTCTGCACAAGATCCCCGAAAGCTCCACAACATCTTCTCGTCACTACTCAACCCTCTGGCTCCACCTTCTCCATCCTCCCTGACCGTCGAAGATTTCGCCACTTTTTACACAGAGAAGATTGAGAGGATCTGCCAGACCTTCACGTCTCCCCCAACTTCATCTACATCACACAGTCAGCACTCCACTACTCCTTCACTGACGCAGCTCTCAACTGTAGCAGCAGAAGAGGTTTTGCAAATTATTTGGTCCTGCAATCCTACCACCTGCCCACTGGATCCAATCTCTTCAGCTATGCTCCAGACCTTCTCACCTGAACTCCTACCCTTCATCACCACAGTCATCAATGGATCCTTAACATCTGCTCATGTTCCAACTGTCTTTAAGAAAGCCAGGGTCATCCCCATCCTGAAGAAACCTGCTCTGGATCCCTCAGACATCAGCAACTACCGATCGGTATCACTTCTCTCATTCCTTTCAAAAATTCTCAAACGTGTTGTTTGTAATCAGCTGTCTGACTATCTCATGCAGAATAACCTCCATGATCCCAACCAGTCTGGCTTCAAAGCAGCACATTCCACAGAGACTGCCCTTTTGGCAGTCACTGAGAAACTACATGCTGCTAGATCAGCCAAACTGTCATCGGTCCTCATCCTCCTCGACCTGTCTGCAGCATTTGACACAGTAAACCACAAGACTCTCTTGTCCACCCTCAGGAGTCTTGGAATTTGTGGAACAGCATGGGAATGGTTTGCTTCCTGCCTGGATGGTCGCTTATATCAGGTAACATGGAAGGGATTGACATCTGCTCCACGCAGACTCTCCACTGGTGTCCCACAAGGCTCAGTACTTGGTCCTCTCCTTTTCTCCCTCTATACTCACTCTCTTGGCAAAGTTATATCCTCACATGGATTTTCATACCACTGCTATGCCGATGACACCCAACTTATCTTCTCCTTCCATCCCTCAGATACCATGGCTTCTGCTCAGATCTCAGCGTGTCTGGTGGACATTTCATCTTGGATGACGGCTCATCAGCTGAAACTCAATCCCAGCAAAACTGAGCTGCTGGTCATCCCAGGTGATCCATCCCCAGCCCAAGACCTTGCGATATCTCTGAACAACTCCATGATTTCCCCTTCAGCCACTGCTCGCAACCTTGGGGTAACCATGGACAATCAACTATCCTTTTCCTCCCATGTCACTAATGTGACACGCTCATGTCGGTTTCTTCTGTACAACATCAGAAGGATTTGGCCATTTCTTTCCACACAGGCTACTCAGGTGCTTGTTCAGTCTCTGGTCATTTCGAGATTGGACTACTGCAACTCTCTTCTGGCAGGTCTACCTCTGAACGCAATTCGCCCACTGCAAATGATCCAAAATGCAGCCGCACGACTTGTTTTAAACCTGCCCAAATTCTCCCACACCACCCCACTGCTGCGTTCCCTCCACTGGCTTCCGGTAGCTGCACGCATCAGATTCAAAACACTAATGCTTGCCTACAAAGCCAAGAATGGACCAGCGCCATCTTACCTCAAAGCTCTCGTCACTCCTCACACTGCACCTCACTCCCTCAGATCCACTAGCACTGCTCGACTGGTCCCACCATCTCTCAGGGAAAAAGGTAGGTATACATCTAGACTCTTCTCTGTTCTGGCACTGAGGTGGTGGAATGAACTTCCCCTAGGTATCCGTACGCCCGAGTCTCTGACCGTCTTCAAACGGCAACTGAAGACTTACCTCTTCCTGAAGTATTTATGTTGTAAGTATTATGTTGCAAAGTTAAAAAAAACAAAAACAAAAAAACAAAAAAACAAAAAAAAACAAAACAAAACAAGTCAGTTTAGGCTAATGATATCCCAAGTTTGTGTCCTATTGAACCAGTGTTAATGTATTCAGTGACTTGAGAACTAAAGCACTTTTGTACGTCGCTCTGGATAAGAGCGTCTGCCAAATGTCAGAAATGTAAATGTAAATGCATTGAGTACAAAATTCTGCTATTCACTTTCAAGGCTCTTCATAATCTTGCTCCACCATATCTGTCTGACCTTCTCCAACTATACACACCCTCCCGTACACTCAGATCCTCTTCTGCTAACCAGCGCACCACACCATCAGCTTGACTGTCCACCATGGGGCTTAGAGCATTCAGTCGCTCTGCACCCCGCCTTTGGAACAGATATCAGAAGTATAGACTCTCTGACAACCTTTAAATCCAGACTAAAAACTTACATGTTTAGAACTGCATTTTATTTCTGACCTTGTCCATTATTTTCTTTTATTATTTTATTTTTTAAATATTTTATTCTATTATTCTGTTGTCTATTTGTATGTTTTACATTAAGCTGTGTGTTTTAAATGTATTTTTTGTAAGGTGACCTTGAGAGTTTGAAAGGCGCCCACAAATAAAATGTATTATTCTTATTTTCTCTCTCTCTCTCTCTCTCTCTCTCTCTCTCTCTCTCTCTCTCTCTCTCTCTCTCTCTCTCTCTCACTGTTTCTGTGTGTGTGTTTCTGTTCCTCTCTCTCTCTCTCTCTCTTTCTCTCTCGCTCTCTCTCTGTTTCTGTGTGTGTGTGTGTTTCTGTTTCTCTTTTTCTCTTTCTCTTTCTCTCTCTCTCTCTGTCTCTCTCTCTCTCTCTCTCTCTCTCTCTCTCTCTCTCTCTCTCTCTCTGTGTTTCTCTCTGTGTGTTTCTCTCTCTGTTGCTCTCTCTCTCTCTCTCTCTCTCTCTCTTTTTTCTACTATCCTCAGTCCACAGCATCCTCATGTATCCTTAACCTTCATTTTCCTTCATAGGTTATAATTGGAGCGCTCCTGCGCGTCTGAGTCATTTAGGTAACGACCCGAGGTAGCCTGCGGGACCGGGACCCAGGAGCACTGACATGTTTGCCGGCGTTTCCTCAATTAGGCCGATGTGCCGTCATAACCCTGCGCCCTGCTCGGAGAGTTCAACAAAAACACTCACTAAGCGTTCGTGAAATAGGACTGCTGTGAGAATGAACCGGTTCTAAAAACCGAACCGGCTGCATTTAATATTTTTGGAATCATTTTTTGTATATTTTTACTGACTTGTACAGCAGATGAGTGGCACAGCGGTGCAATGGATAATATTCGCACCACACAGCTGCAGAGTCTCTGGATCTATCCAGAGCTTGTATTCCTGTCTGTGTCTATTCTCCACATATTCTCCAGATGGGACTTCCTCCAGGTTCTCTGGTTCCCTTCCAACTCCCAAAAACATGCCAGTAGATGGATTGGCAACCCTTATCTTCCTCTAAATGTGAATACGTGTGTGTGTGTGTCATCCAGTGATGAACTGGCTTCACCTTCAGTTTCATTTCATTTATATAGAGCTTTTAACAATGGACGTTGTCGCAAAGCAGCTTTAAAGAAATATAAACATATAGGACAGAAATGACAAAATTTTAAATTAAATGAATATTTATTGGGGCACGGTGGCTTAGTGGTTAGCACGCTTGCCTCACACCTCCAGGGTTGGGGGTTTGATTCCTGCCTCCGCTGTGTGTGTGTGTGTGTGTGTGTGTGTGCCCTGTGATGGGTTGGCACTCCGTCCAGGGTGTATCCTGCCTTGATGCCCAATGACGCCTGAGATAGGCATAGGCTCCCCGTGACCCGAGAATAGATCGGATAAGCGGTAGACAATGAATGAATGAATGAATATTTATCCCTAACATTTATTCTGGTTGTATTCCCACCTCAGCACTATTATTCCTGGTATAGACTCCACTACACATCCATACAAAGAGTGAAGGATGAACAGCATAATGAAGATGAATAAATGGATGTTAATGTACTAGAGTTTAAAAAAAGGAGTTTAAAAATACTCCAAAAGTTAGATTTAAGGATGAAAGTAACATATGGTTATAGTTACATAAAAAACATTAGGTTTCTCAATAAAATTTCTTCTATTTCATTTAAACGCATTTCTTAATGACTGAACTGAGCTTTTTCTTTTTTCTTTTTTTAGTCAGTAAAAGTCAGAAATCTAGCCATGGGGGTCACAGTCCAGTGACTTCTGTGCCGGTCCCAAGCCCGGATAAATAGAGAGGGTTGCGTCAGGAAGGGCATCCGGCGTAAAACATTGCCAAATTTAACCATGCGAATCGTCAGTAAGAATTTCATACCGGATCGGTCGAGGCCCGGGTTAACAACGACCGCCATCGACGTCGTTGACCTACAGGGCGCCGGTGGAAATTGGGCTACTGTTGGTGGAAGAAGTAGAGGAGGGAGGAGAGTGCACAGACAGAGAGAGAAGAGGAAAGGTAAGAGTGTAGGACTGAGAATAGGAACTCTGAATGTTGGTACTATGACAGGGAAAGGTAGAGAGCTGGCTGATATGATGGAGAGAAGGAAGGTGGATATACTGTGTGTACAGGAGACCAGGTGGAAGGGTAGCAAGGCTCGTAGTATAGGAGCAGGATTCAAGCTGTTTTATTATGGTGTGGATAGTAAGAGAAATGGGGTAGGTGTGGTCCTGAAGGAGGAGTTTGTGAGGAATGTTCTGGAGGTGAAGAGAGTGTCAGACAGGGTGATGAGTCTGAAGTTAGAGATTGAAGGGGTGATGTTGAATGTTGTTAGTGGTTATGCCCCACGGGTAGGTTGTGAGTTAGAGGAGAAAGAGAGATTCTGGAGTGAATTAGATGAGGTGATGGAGAGTATTCCCACGGGTGAGAGAGTGGTGATAGGAGCGGATTTTAATGGACATGTTGGTGAGGGGAACAGAGGTGATGAGGAGGTGATGGGCAAGTTTGGAGTTAAGGAAAGGAACCTTGAAGGACAGATGGTAGTGGACTTTGCTAAGAGGATGGACATGGGTGTGGTTAACACTTATTTTCAGAAGAGGGAGGAGCATAGAGTGACTTACAAGAGTGGAGGTAGGAGAACACAGGTAGACTACATCCTATGTAGAAGAGGCAATCTGAAAGAGATTAGTGACTGTAAAGTGGTAGTGGGAGAGAGTGTAGCCAGACAGCATAGGATGGTGGTGTGTAGGATGACTTTGATGGTCTGTAAGACGAAGAGGTCAAAGAGAGAGGTAGAGAAGAAAACCAAGTGGTGAAAGCTGAAAAAGGAGGAATGTTGTGAGGAATTTAGACAGAAGTTGAGGCAGGCTCTGGGTGGTCAGGTAGTGCTTCCAGATGACTGGGAAACTACAGCAGAAGTGATCAGGGAGACAGGGAGAAAGGTGCTGGGTGTGTCATCTGGAAGGAGGAAAGAAGATAAGGAGACTTGGTGGTGGAATGAGGAAGTTCAGGATAGTATCCAGAGGAAGAGGTTAGCCAAGAAGAAGTGGGACATGGACAGGACTGAAGAGAATAGACAGGAATACAAGGAGTTACAGCGCAGAGTGAAGAGGGAGGTGTCTAAGGCCAAGCAGAAGGCATATGACGAGTTGTACACTAGGTTAGACACTAGAGAAGGAGAGAAGGACTTGTACAGGTTAGCTAGGCAGAGGGATCGAGATGGGAAGGATGTGCAGCAAGTTAGAGTTATTAAGGATAGAGATGGAAGGGTGAGGAGAGTGTACAGAGGAGATGGAAGGAGTACTTTGAGGAGCTGATGAATGAGGAAAATGAGAGGGAAAAAAGAGTAGAAGGGGTGAACTCTGTGGAACAGAAAGTAGATAAGATTAGAAAGGATGAAGTCAGGAAGGCTTTGAAGAGGATGAAAAGTGGAAAGGCAGTTGGTCCTGACGACATCCCGGTGGAGGTCTGGAAGTGTCTGGGAGAGGCAGCAGTGGAATTTTTAGCTAGTTTGTTCAACAGGGTTTTAGAGAGTGAGAGGATGCCTGAGGAATGGAGAAGAAGTGTGTTAGTGCCGATCTTTAAGAATAAGGGTGACGTGCAGAGTTGCAGTAGCTATAGGGGGATAAAGTTGATGAGCCATATAATGAAGCTATGGGAAAGAGTAGTGGAAGCTAGGTTAAGGAAGGTAGTGGAAATTTGTGAGCAGCAGTATGGCTTCATGCCCAGAAAGAGCACAACAGATGCAATTTTTGCTCTGAGAATTTTGATGGAGAAGTATAGGGATGGTCAGAGGGAGTTGCACTGTGTGTTTGTAGACTTGGAGAAAGCGTATGACAGGGTGCCAAGAGAAGAGCTGTGGTACTGTATGAGGAAGTCAGGAGTAGCAGAGAACTATGTCAGAGTGGTGCAGGACATGTATGAGAGGAGCAGGACAGTGGGGAGGTGTGCTGTAGGTCAGACAGAGGAGTTCAAAGTGGAGGTGGGACTGCATTGGGGATCGGCTCTGAGCCCCTTCCTGTTTGCTATAGTGATGGACCAGTTGTCAGAGGAGGTCAGACAGGAGTCTCCTTGGACAATGATGTTTGCAGATGACATTGTGATCTGTAGTGAGAGCAGGGAGCAGGTGGAGGAAAATCTGGAGAGGTGGAGGTTTGCGCTGGAGAGAAGAGGAATGAAAGTCAGTCGTAGTAAGACTGAGTACATGTGTGTGAATGAAAGGGAGGGAAGTGGAACAGTAAGGTTACAGGGTGAAGAGGTGAAGAAGGTACAGGAGTTTAAGTACTTGGGGTCAACAGTCCAGAGTAATGGAGAGTGTGGGAAAGAGGTAAAGAAGCGAGTGCAGGCAGGTTGGAATGGGTGGAGAAAGGTGTGGGGAGTTCTGTGTGATCAGAAAATATCAGCGAGAATCAAGGGGAAGGTGTACAGGACAGTGGTGAGACCGGCCATGCTGTATGGTTTAGAGACAGTGTCACTGCGGAAGAGACAGGAGTCAGAGCTAGAGGTAGCAGAGCTGAAGATGTTGAGGTTCTCTTTGGGAGTGACAAGATTGGACAGGATTAGGAATGAGTACATCAGAGGGACAGCTTATGTTGGACGTTTGGGGGACAAAGTTAGGGAGGCCAGATTAAGATGGTTTGGACATGTTCAGAGGAGGGAGAGTGAGTATATTGGTAGGAGAATGTTGGACATGGAGCTGCCAGGCAGGAGGCAAAGAGGAAGGCCAAAGAGGAGGTATATGGATGGAATAAATGAGGATATGAAGCTAGTGGGTGCAAGGGTTGAGGATGCAGAAGATAGGGATAGGTGGAGAGAGATGATTTCCCCTGAAGGGAAAAGCCGAAAGAAGAAGAAGAAGAAGAAGTCAGTAAAAGTCAGAATGTTCAGTGAAAGAAAAAAAAACAGAAATACAAAATTCTTTAATAAACAGATTTAAGTGCAGCTTTACCAGTAGGTTCTTCTAATGGCAATAATAATAATAATAATAATAATAATAATAATAATAATAATAATAATAATAATAATAATAATAATAATATAATAATAATAATAATAACGGTGGCACGGTGGCTTATTGGTTAGCACGTTTGCCTCACACCTCCAGGGTTGGGGGTTTGATTCCTGCCTCCGCCATGTGTGTGTGGAGTTTGCATGTTCTCCCCGTGCCTCGGGGGTTTCCTCCGGGTACTCCGGTTTCCTCCCCCGGTCCAAAGACATGCATTGTAGGTTGATTGGCATCTCTAAATTGTCTGTAGTGTGTGATTGTGTGAGTGAATGAGTGTGTGTGTGTGTGCCCTGCGATGGGTTGGCACTCCGTCCAGGGTGTATCCTGCCTTGATGCCCAATGACGTCTGAGATAGGCACAGGCTCCCCGTGACCCAAGAATAGATCGGATAAGCGGTAGACAATGAATGAATGAATAATAATAATAATAATAATAATAATAATAATAATAATAATAAAACCCAGACACTTGATCCCAGAGGGAAAAAAAACTTTTTATTTAAGATCTAATTGATGCAATATGCATCTCAAAACGAGTTGATAACAAAGCTACTTTGGTTACACAAAATGTTTCGGTTTATTGAATCAAATCCAGTTACAGTATATTATATTTGTTTGAATGGATTTTTTTAATGCTGGTTGAAATTGTTCATTTTAGTACATGTATCAAGCTGAAAATGATCATAATAATAATAATAATAATAATAATAATAATAATAATAATAATAATAATTAAAAAACAGACAAAACCACTTGTTTACAAATATTGCACACTGCAAGTTTAGGCTAACATTTAGATAGAAATTTCTGAATAGGCTCAGAAAACTCGAGGTGAATCACTCATGGTTTATGATTGTGCACCATTGAAAATGGCTGATTGGAAAAGGCAAAGATGATGGGAGAGGAAATACTTGTGAGTGTACTTAATTGTGGACGCAGTGAACTCAGAGAGCATGGACTCAGAGAGAGTGCGTCGAGCGCGAGGATCGGCGTCAAGCCGTGAAGAGTGAACTACGATGGGTTCACTGCCAGTCAAAGACTCCTGAACGCCTGATAATAGAATAGAATTGAATGGAATAGAATGAAATAGAATAGAATAGAATAGAATAGAATAAAATGGACTAGAGGCTTAGTGGTTAGCACGGTTGCCTCACACCTCCAGGGTTGGGGGTTCGATTCCCGCCTCCGCCATGTGTGTGTGGAGTTTGCATGTTCTCCCCGTGCCTCGGGGGTTTCCTCCGGGTATTCCGGTTTCCTCCCCCGGTCCAAAGACATGCATGGTAGGTTGATTGGCATCTCTAAATTGTCCGTAGTGTGTGATTGCGTGAGTGAATGAGAGTGTGTGTGTGCCCTGCGATGGGTTGGCACTTCGTCCAGGGTGTATCCTGCCTTGATGCCCAATGACGCCTGAGATAGGCACAGGCTCCCCGTGACCCGAGAATAGATCAGATAAGCGGTAGACAATGAATGAAAATGGACTAGAAAAGAATGGAATAGAATACAATACAATACAATGAAATAGAATAGAATAGAATACAATACAGTGGACTAGAACAGAATGAAATAGAATAGAATAGAATAGAATACAATACAATGGAATAGAATAGAATGTAATAGAATAGAATAGAGATGCTCCGTTTACTTCCACATCAGAACTCAATCAACTGATGGAAATACGACGTAACTTTTTTTGTCCAAATTATACGTTCACAATAATTCAGAAATGCTGATCCGGATCAGATTGAGGAATTTAAACTCGAGCCTTAAGCATCGTCTCTAGATCGTCTCGACTGATCGTCTGAGGGAAATTTCTGTACTTTTGGCTGGATTTCTTGTTATTAGGTTACTGAAACACTTCTGAACTCTGTGTTGTTTGCTCTGAGAGTTTAAGCGTTTGCTCTTCTTTGTTTTGATGATGATGATGATGATGATGATGATGATGTGGCAACTGATTCCACACTGAATCGTCCAGGTTTACGTCTGTCTGTTCACACCTTAATCAAAGTTTGACATTCAGACTTTTTTTTTAAATTTTTTTTACTGTTTTGTACAGCTTGTACAGAATGTACAGAATAAAAAAAAAACTTCACAGTAATTTTGATCAAATATATTTGTCGATTATTTTTATATATTAATTTAGGTTCTGTTCTATGAAGTGGAGATTTTGGCTAAAAGTCAATTTTGCTCAAAACCTGATTTATTTATTTATTTATTTTTTATTTAATTAATAATTTTTTTTTTTTTTTAGTTAGTTAGTCTGTTTGTCAGCTGCATTAAAAGTCTACAGGTTTTTTCCAGAGTAGTTGGTTGAATTTCAAGGTAGTCTCAAATAAGAAAACTGAAGTCAGAGAAAAGTGTGTGTGTGTGTATGTGTGTGTGTGTGTATTTATATATTCATAATTCGACATTCGACAGATACGACATGATACGCCAATCCTTTCATCTGACTGAACCTGTACCAGCCAATCAGAAAGGAGGGTGTGACTGCAGTTAAAGTGCATCGAAACACATAGATGGGCGTTTTCTCGGTTTTGACTGGCAGTGCACGATAATGACGCAGGACACGAGGCTGTATGAAGTAAAGCGAGGGGTTTCTGGGTTAATCCGGAGCTCCTTTGAGAACAAACGATAAGGAGAACGAAAGAACGAATGAATCGGATGAGAAGGTTTCTTGCTTTCTGAAAAGGCATTAGAAGAAGGGGCGGATATTGCTGGACTACGGGTAAATAATTTACCCTCGGACTCAGCAGTGGGATGATCAGGCAACCCTGAATTACTTATAATTAAAAAAAGAAATCGGTTTCAATCTCCTCTCGTAAATGAGAAGAGCAGCATGTGATACTTAGCATATATAAAAAGCACAGCTGCCTACAGTATTAGAGCAACACGATGGCTGGATACTGTATGCGCTTGTGTGTGTGTGTGTGTGTGTGTGTGTGTGTGTGTGTGTGTGTGTGTGTGTGTGTGTGTGTGTGTGTGTCAACTGGCAGTGATTATTAAAGTGCACAAAGGGTTTTAAAAAGGGCACCATTGCGAAAAATGTGCACACGCTTGAGGACCCTCACCAATAAATCAAATATGTGTGTGTCTGTGTGTGTGTGCGTGTGTGTGGGGGTGTGTGTGTGTGTGTAAGCAGTGCAGAGCTTCCGCACAAAGCGGAGGTACATTCAGCTTCATCAAGACGAAGAACGCTGTACAGGATACCTCACTGTACAATAAGGGTCACTGCCACAAACTGTCACCTACACACCTGCTGATTAGTGCAGCTACCTTAAAAAAAAAAAAAAAATCACGTTTACTTCACCGCTGTATTTGTTATTTTTTGTATTTGAACTAAAAGGCGCGATTTCCTCCTAAACGAGTTTCACAGTTCCTATCTGTCTCTCTGAGAAAAAGACGAGGCGTCCCTCCCAGCTTCGACCTCAACAAATCTTAGCGTTACTAGCAATGATTACAGTGATCTCATAATAACAACAAGAATAATACCACAATAATAATAATGATAATGGTAATAATAATGATAACAAAATTTCCTAAACAGCAAAAGATAGTATATTAAAGGAGCGGTTATTTTCGACCTCCCGGTGTAAAAATACAACTAGAACACACTATGAAGCAGTCTGATCAGACTAAAGGAGAGGAAAGAGGAGGAGGCGAGGGGACACGCTTCTCTCATAGAGAGTCTCACATTGTAGTTTCTACGATGGTGTGAGAGTGTTTGGTGAGGGCGTAAGTGCCGTTAGGGTCGAGCGGGTGGAGCAGCTCGCTGTTCTTCAGGACGCACTCTTTCGGACGAGAGCTCGCTCCTTTCACCGGCGCCGCCACGGCTTTGATCCGCTACACGAACACACAACGTTAACCACAGAGTCAGAGTCGTACAACACAAACATGGGTCATGTAAACAAAATCAATGGGATTCAATGCTTCTGAATGAACAAGCAAAACGTGCAACGTATTAAATACTTAGATTACGCCTAGAATTGTTTAGAATTACAAAAAAATATACACAAATTTTTTCTCTCTCGATTGAATCCTTTCAGAGAAACGAACTCAAATATCCACGAAGGGTGAGAATCTAATAAGCACCCCAGAAAAGCGTTTTATTCCTCACTAACCATCGAAAGGAACTCACCTCAATCAGCGAGCCATCCGATTGGATGATTTTGACCACCACCACCATGGGGATGCAGATCATCGAGGCCAAAGCCAGACACCAACCGACTCCGATGGACCAGTCGGGATATTCGTACACTTTGTTGTAAGTGAGAGGTTTATATCTCACTAGCGAAAACACGAAACAGCCCTGCAACAGGAAGGACAACGGCGAAAGATCGATGATTCACCTCGACCGCTTAAAACACCTTCCTTGCTCATCACACACACACACACCGTACACACGCACTTACCACACACAACACGGGAGTGATCAACATCCAGCTCCATTTCATCCAACTGTTTGGTCTGTAGCCAATCATTTCCTCAATAGCATCGTAGAAATTATCAGCGCCTGCAGTGGCACACACACGTTTACATTCAGCAACACGTCGCAATATAAGCGGCGTCCGCATTTATATGTGGAGTATCTCACAGAAGTGAGCACACCCCTCACATTTTTGTAAATTGTTTATCATATCTTTTCATGTGACAACACTGAAGAAATTACACTTTGCCACAATGTAAAGTAGTGAGTGTACAGCTTTTGTCTAACACACAGCCATTTATGTCTAAACCGCTGGCAACAAAAGTGAGTACACCCCTAAGTGAAAATGTCCAAATTGGGCCCAATTAGCCATTTTCCCTCCCCGGTGTCATGTGACTCGGTGTTACAAGGTCTCAGGTGTGAATGGGGAGCAGGTGTGATAAATTTGGTGTTATCGCTCTCACGCTCTCATACTGGTCACTGGAAGTTCAACATGGCAACTCATGGCAAAAAACTCTCAGAGAATCTGAAAAAAAGAATTGTTGCTCTACATAAAGATGGCCTAGGCTATAAGAAGATTGCCAAGCCCCTGAAACTGAGCTGCAGCACGATGCCAAAACCATACAGCGGTTTAAAATGACCGGTTCCACTCAGAACAGGCATCGGGTCAGCCTGTCAGTCCTCAGACCATACGCTACACACTGCATCAAATTGTTCTGCATGGCTGTCGTCCCAGAAGGAAGCGTCTTCTAAAGACGATGCACAAGAAAGCCCGCAAACAGTTTGCTGAAGACAAGCTAAGGACTAAGGACATGGATTACTGGAACCATGTCCTGTGGTCTGATGAGACCAAGATAAACTTATTCAGTTCAGATGGTGTCAAGCGTGTGTGACAGCAACCAGGTGAGGAGTACAAAGACAAGTGTGTCTTGCCTACAGTCAAGCATGGTGGTGGGAGTGTCATGGCATGGGGCTGCATGAGTGCTGCCGGCACTGGGGAGCTACAGTTCATTGAGGGAACCATGAATGCCAACGTTTACTGTGACATACTGAAGCAGAGCATGATCCCCACCCTTCGGAGACTGGGCCACAGGGCAGTATTCCAACATGATGACGACCCTAAACACACCTCCAAAGCCACCACTGCCTTGCTAAAGAAGCTGAGAGTAAAGGTGATGGACTGGCCAAGCATGTCTCCAGACCTAAACCCTATTGAACATCTGTGGGGCATCCTCAAACGGAAGGTGGAGGAGCGCAAGGTCTCTAACATCCACCAGCTCCGTGATGTCGTCATGGAGGAGTGGAAGAGGATTCCAGTGGCAACCTGTGAAGCTCTGGTGAACTCCATGCCCAAGAGGGTTACGGCAGTGCTGGACAATAATGGTGGCCACACAAAATATTGACACTTTGGGCCCGATTTGGACATTTTCACTTAGGGGTGTACTCACTTTTGTTGCCAGCGGTTTAGACGTTAATAACTGTGTGTTGAGTTATTTTGAGGGGACAGCAAATTTACACTGTTATACAAGATGTACACTCACTACTTTACATTACAATACAATACAATACACTTTGTGTGTGTGTGTGTGTGTGTGTGTTTTGGGTGGGTAGGTAGAGGAGTCTTTAATTTAATGGCTCTTCTAGGAAAAGGTCATGTTCACATTCAATGCTAACCTCAGTGATTGATGTGTGTGTGTGTGTGTGTGTGTGTGTGTGAGTGCATTATCAAGGTGACCAAATGTTGACATCCATCGCCCACACATGTAAAGGGGACAAATTGTACTTTGAGTCATTTAGTATCAAACACTGAGCCTTTGGAAGTGTTGGTTCATGGAGTGTGTGTGTGTGTGTGTGTGTGTGTGTGTGTGTGGTCTCACCATAAACCCAGGCTACTGCCACACATTCAAAGAATGCAACCCAGAGAAGGCAAACACCGCTGGCTGCATAGTAATCAAACAGCTGGAACACATACATGCCACCCTGGAAAAGAAGAGAGAAATGGTGAATGGGGCGTGGCCTATGTGACTATCAGTATCAGTAAAGGAGGCCTGTGTGTCAGTAAGTCTCAGTAAAGGAGGTGTGGCCTATGTGTCTGTCAGTTTCTGCAAAGAAGGTGTGGCCTAGGTTTCTATCAGTCTCATTAAATAAGGTGTGGCCTAGGTTTCTATCAGTCTCAGTAAATAAGGTGTGGCCTATGTGACTCGCAGCCTTAGTAAAGGAGGCGTGGCCTATGTGACTGCCAGTCTTAATAAAGGAGGTGTGTCCTGTGTGTTTGTCTGTCTTAGTGAAAAAGGCATGTGTCTGTCAGCCACAGAGAAGGAACTGTGGCCTCTGTTACTGTTAGCCTCAATGAAGGAGGTGTGGTCTGTCTGTCTGTAACTCCCAGTGAAGTAGGCGTGGCCTCTAAATCCTTAGAGTTCACAGGTTAAATCTGATGGAAGTCTAGGTATATGTCAATAAAATCCTTGGTTACTTTAAAAGTATCTCCTATGCATTAGTCATTAATGGTCTAGTCAGAACACACACACACACACACACACACACACACACATAGAGAAAATGTCTTACATTAGTGACCATGGTGAGTCCCACCAAGTAACTAATGACGCAGATGACAGCGATGAAGATCTCTCTCCGGTATCCCTTCCTTAGGAGGGATGGGTACAGGTCCACCAAGGAGGTGATCTGACCCTCCACTTCTACAAACTGACCACACACCACACACACACACACACACACAGAGAAAACATGTTTGAATTGTCTAAAACTTTACTCAGTGGTACAGGTCATGCTGATGATTTTATTGTACTCAGGGCATGTGTGTATGTGGGTAGGTGTGTTTTGCAGAATTGCAGAATGGAATGTGTGTGTGTGTGTGTATGTGAGAGAGAGAGAGAGAGAGAGAGAGAGAGAGAGAGAGAGAGAGAGAGAGAGAGAGAGAGAGAGAGAATTCACAACTGTCAAATTGCATTCACAAGTGACTAACTGAAGCCAGGCCTAAATATATCCCACCCATGTCTGCTTGCAAGCTTATGGCCCGAGTTGGAGGTAATATTTTATGTCCTCGCTGAGAGTGTGTGTGTGTTACAGTTATGAATGCCTGTCACAACACACACATACCACTTTACTCACACCCCAGTGCTCATATATCTTATTTCAGGCTGAGTCAAGCTTCCCAAAATCTCAGCAGAAAGATGACGCTAAGATGATGTTAAATGGTAGACCAAGCATCACACTGAACACTCTCTCTCCTCTCCCAATTAACTGTACAGTACTGAGATCACTGGTTTCGGTTTGACATCAGGGAATACGCGCATAATTAAGTTATTAATGTGTGTATGTGAAAAGAAACACCTTGTTCACGTTAGAAGATGGCTGCTTGCTGATGTCACTCTGGTTTGTCTTGTGTAAATGTCTATTGTGTAAAATAAGCTAGCTGCATAATCATAGGGAGAATTTCTAATGCACAAGGAGCACAAGTCCGATTTTATTCAGCAACTGTAAATATTAGGAGTTTATCGGTGCTGTAATTATTTCTGAAATTCAAGGCATGTTCCGTTAAGGAAGAAAAAGCGAGTACTGAGTAAGAAACTCAACACCACATGACTCCAATTTTTTGGGGAGTTAACATTTCTTTGTGTAAATATTAATTATGGCTTAGTGGTTAGCACGTTTGCCTCACACCTCCAGGGTTGGGGGTTTGATTCCCGCCTCCGCCATGTGTGTGTGTAGTTTGCATGTTCTCCCCGTGCCTCGGGGGTTTCCTCCGGGTACTCCGGTTTCCTCCCCCGGTCCAAAGACATGCATGGTAGGTTGATTGGCATCTCTAAATTGTCCGTAGTGTGTGATTGCGTAAGTGAATGAGAGAGTGTGTGTGCCCTGCGATGGGTTGGCACTCCGTCCAGGGTGTATCCTGCCTTGATGCCCAATGACGCCTGAGATAGGCACAGGCTCCCCGTGACCCGAGAATAGTTCGGATAAGCGACAGACAATGAATGTATACAATCCTGATCTGATAGATGGTCAGGAGATTTGGGTTGCTTTATTGAATGCTAGTGTATGTGTTTCTCAAGAGACTCACCTGACTGTCAAGGCCCAGCAGCAGAAGCATGATGAAGAAGAGTATAGCCCAAAAAGTGGGCAGTGGCATCATAGTGACTGCCTTTGGATATGCGATGAAGGCAAGTCCGGGACCTGAGAAAGATCCACATCCATTACATATGAATAAACACTGCTCTAAATACATACACGATTAATAAAAATGGCTAAAAAATATCCTGTTGACCTTTAACCCCCAGCCTACCTGACTCAGCTACGTCGGCGATGGCCACGCCTTGCTCCTGCGCCATGAAACCCAGGATGGAGAAGATGGCAAAACCGGACACAAAGCTGGTCCCACTGTTCAGGCATCCCAACAACAAGCAGTCCCTACACACACACACACACACACACACACACACACACGTTAATGTTGCATTATTCTATTGCTGTCTATTACTTTTATGAATTTTTTCATTCATAAAAGATTCTACAAATTCATTCTACACCTCATAAAGATTTTTGTACAAGTAAAAGTAAATTAGTTAAAAAAACAAACAAACAAAACAGTGTTTGTTGAAGTAGATTTCTGT
>JAUCMX010000007.1:26456398-26461067 GCA_033459395.1 Hemibagrus guttatus
TTTTGGAGCACTCTAAAGCCAATTGGCAACGGTACAACCGAACCAAATATCCTGGAGAACATTGATTCAGGGTGTCCTGGCCTTTAAACAGCAGGTTCCCTGACTCTAATCCCTGAGAGCCGACTCGCTGGGATTATGTGCTGTCGTAGTGCTGGATCGGACACGCGTGCACTGCGATCACCGAGTCAGGTTTGAGTTTGAAGGCACTGATGTGTCAGATCAGGTCAGCGAAGTGGAGTTTTCCAGAGCCACGTGGAAAGCGGGCCACCAGCAGGCGCCAGATCCGTTAATAAACGCCACAGCTGCAGCTTTTATTTTCAGCTCGCAGGATGGTTGGCTACTATTGAGCACCAGCCTTCTTGCCCTGATGACCTTTTAATGTTTTTGTAGAGTCAAGGGCAGCCAAAAGGCACTAGGCCAGGTATAATTGCGACAGCTGACTCTAATCCAAAGTGCGTGACTGTGTATGTGCCTGAGAGCAAGTGTGTGTGTGTGTCTGTGAGGATGTCCAGCTGCTTCAGTCTTACATGACGTTTCTGGGGTAGAAGGTATGAACCCCCCTGCCAAAAACCGGGGTCATAAGGGAACATGTGACCCTGCTCACATGAAAAAAAATATGTGCACACAATATGTGAATTTTTTTAAACATATAGACAAGTGTGAGTGTGTGTGTGTGTGTGTGTGTGTGTGTGTGTGTGTGTGTTAATGTTCACAGGAACAATATTTAAAGAGCTTAGGAGCTTAGAAGTCATTACGTTCTCTAATGCACCCACATTTTCGGTCTCTCAGTCTTATTCGCGCTGCAAACAGATGAGATCCAATCGACAAATGTGTCTTAGTCATCGCTGGCTGCTGTTGCCATGGCGATGCAGGTTCCAAAATGTCCTGACTAGTGGGGTTTGAGTGTTAGTCAGCGAGTGTGGGGGTGCACTATTGAAACAGGATAAGAGCATAAACAATAATATGGTAATATCCAGGTGTGTGTGGGGGAGTGGTGTGTGTCTGGCAACCTATGTTTATATATATAGTGATACTGACATGGTACTGTGTGTTACATTGCTCTGAGCATCTCAGTAGGTTACAGAACAATCCATTGATTGAATAGCAATGTTGTGCCCAAAATGTGCAAAAAAAAAAATCCCAAAATTTTTATCCCTAGAGTGCAGGATAACATAGTGTATGCCACAGTATGTGTATATTAGTGTAACACAATGATCCTGTGACACTATGACACTATCTGTGTCTGGTTGTGGCTTTAGTGTGTTGTTCTGGAATGAAATAAGGATGTGGGTGTGGCCTAAACAGGAAGAGTTATTATTTTAATATTATTATTAAAGTTGAACCCTACCACTGTTACCTAGAAACCCTGGGTAAAAACTCCGATGTTGAAATCATCTCACATCATTTCAGTTCATAATTGTTCTCGATTTGGGACTGGTTTTTTTTGTTCTTGTTTTAAATCCTGCTCTCGAAGTATATCAGTTTGTACTCTACCTGTCTGTGTTATTTTCTAATACGTTTTGATTGGTTCTGTTTCCCCAAAATATATACAATTAAACCCACCGTAGCCGTGTCTAGGTGCTGTAAATCCCCCTCTCACTCGTTCCCTCATGAAAGAAAAACAACTATTTTTGTTTCCTGTGTGAAAACAATCCAGTTGCGAAAACACAAATAGTGCGCCTCCTATCCGTGTCTGTATCTGTATTCGTTAGGAACACTTTATTATATCTATAACTGCCAATAATAATATCCATGCAAGAACTCCAGGATGAAAGCATACATTAGGTGAAACTGGCAATCTGGCAAATGTGTATAAAAAAAACCCGACACTACGGAGAGTTAATTCTAAAGAGAGAACAGCATCTCCTGCTGCTGCCTAGAAACCAAATCTGCCCCCGTAACACAGCTCACACTGCATAGGTACTGAAAGCAGGTCTCACACACACATGCACGCACACACACACACACACACATATTACAACAACAAATAATGCACAGCGGCACTGGTGGTGATTTCCAAGCTGAAATAATAGTAATCTAATCAGTGCTTGTCTTCTAATCTGAATGTTTGATTGGACGGCTACATCGGCAGCTCTGGGCAGACGTGAGCTTATCGCTTTCGACCGAATGCGTCACACCGTGGCTGTTATTTTTACAGGAAATGATTTCTGATCTCTAGTGAGATTATGACTTCACAGCTGACCTATTTTAGATGTGCTGTGTCATAGCAAATCAGAAATCTCATGCATCATTAAAATATATTGCCAGACTGTAGTACATCTGTCCTTTTTTCTCTCTCTCTTTCCCTCTCTCTCTTTTTCTCTTGTCTTGTTCTTTCTGTCTCCAAGTCTGTGGATCTCTTTCTCTCACCAGTGAAGATGGGCAGAGTTTCTCCCAGCAGGTGACCCTCCTTCTGAGGTGAACTGGCCCAATGCCACCTCCAGGAAGAACACGGGAAGTCCCCCACCAAACAGGAAGATGAAATATGGGATGAGAAATGCACCTGAGCAACAGAGAAGAGAAAGAGAGAGAGAGAGAGCAGAGAGAGAGAAAAAGTGAGAGATCAGAGACAAAAAAAAAACAGGTTAACAACAACGGTGGTAGACTAGCATTATAATAATAAACCAAAAAAAAATTGGGCTTATACACAGTTCTAGTTAGTCTATTTTTTCTGAAGTCAGGATCAGATCTATAACGTAATGGTTCAGAAACGATTCTGAAAGATTCTCGTATTTTGGTTTTGAATCAGAATTGATTCCATTACAAAAGTTCTGTTTAAAATCCGTTATTTCTATAGCAAAAAGTTCTGCTTAGGTTTTTGGAACAAATTTGATAACAAAAACATTTTATTTGATTCTGAATCAGGTCAGTTCTACAACAAAACTGTTCTAAATTCTATTTTGAAACTAAATCGGGGTCGATTCTTTAACAAGACGTTCTATTTTGATTCTGAATCAGAGCCGATTCTATAAAAAAAATATTCTATTTAGATTTTAAAATCCGAGTCAATTCTTTAACAAAATATTCTGTTTTGCTTCTGAATCAGAGCCGATTCCTTCTGTATGGATAGAGAAATGAGTACCAGAAGTTTCTAAATTAATCATTATTATGAAATTATTAAAGTGTAAGAACAAATTGTGTAGCACTATGGCACGGGTTGCTTCACATACATACCCACTCTTTCAAATTAAATAGTAATAATCCTTTAATTAATCAAAAAAAAGAAATATGCATTTAATATGATGACACAGTGTGAGGACAAAGTACGGATGGTATTAAGAGATGATGGTGACTGAACTTTCTCCTCATATGGCCATCCAGTTGGGCCATTAAAACCACCTTACACATCAAGGTGAAAGGAACGAGTATTTTTAGATCGTGTTTACACCACAGAGTTCGACAAAGACTTGGCCTCATTAACTTTATTTATGAAAAAAAAAGTGAGCTCTGCGTCACCTTTGTTATTCTGAGATCAGGGGGGAACAGGGGGGGCAAACACACACATACACACACACCCCTTTCATGATACCATAGAAACATAAATCTATAATGATATACACATACACAGACTCACAGGAGAATGGAAGAGAAAGGATATAAAGGATAGCAACAATCATCTCCATTATTATACAGTTTAGACAAAATATCTATTATTTATATTTAATCTATTTTAATAAGATTCTTTTTAAATACATGAACAAAAAAAGTCACTTATAAACACTGACCTCCACCATTCTTGTAGCAGAGGTATGGGGAAAAGCCAGACATTCCCCAATCCAACAAAGCCGCCGGCTACAGAGAGCAGGAAGTCCAGTTTGCTGGCCCATTTCTCCCTCTGTGGAGGTTTTCCCTCTGCCTCATCCTCTGGCCGCGTACCTGGACTTTTACCCGGGGAGGGCTTTAACGTGTCCTTATGGGAAAACCTTCAGACACTGCAACTTCTCCTTCTGTGCCCTACTAAAGACAGAGAGAGAGAGAGAGAGAGAGAGAGAGAGAGAGAGAGAGAGAGAGAGAGAGAGAGAGAGAGAGAGAGAGAGAGAGAGAGAGAGAAAACCCTCTCTCAAGCAACAATCTAAGAGTTTGTGTACAACTGCGCAAGTGATGTCATTAATATATGAATTTCGATATTATTTTGTCATAATATGCATGTTTCCCACAGTCCAAGGCAGACTTTTTCCAAAAAAAAAAAAAATAAAAGCATATATATATATATATATATATAAAGCAAAAATCCCAAATCCTCCCCCAAGAGGACATTAAAAAAAAACAGAAGAAAATAGATTATAAATGAACAAAGCATAGGTTATGCCATGAACTTTAGGTACAAAAAAGAGACAAAAAAAATGTGTGTAGGTGGACTAGCTGCGTGGCAGTGGATATGTGGGCTGAGGTCAGATCTCAGAGGTCATAGAAAGGATCAGATTCATTGTTTCAGTTGACATGTTGCTTGGTGAGGAACTGAGGAAGTTTACAGCAGATCGCAGTAAGCTGCTCATGAGTTGGTTTCTCTTCATGTGATGAATTTTTATCCTATATAAATACATTAAATGTTTTTGATGTTTTTAATATAAATGCCTAAAAGCCTGCATACTATGAGGTGAAGCTTAAGCTTACATTTAGGGAAGGTCTGTTACGTCATTTGGTGGAATTTAAACGAGTGAAATGAAGA